>JAFIRS010006726.1:0-32988 GCA_018342105.1 Gonioctena quinquepunctata | reverse complement strand
CACCCCAAAAGAGATAACCATTTATTTTTCTTGATATTCCGTTGTCTTTAGTTCACACTCTTCCATGACCGCAGATAATTATTCTATTGCGACGATATGGCAAGAGATTCAAAGGAAATATTTGAGGAATCTGATATGAAAAGTCAGTAGTTGAGATTCAATAGTTAGAGTAGTCGTAGTTCGGGACTCGAGGAATAATCCGAAGTTTCGATCGGGAGTTTGTATGTGCCTGTGCATAGACCAATGGGGTTGTGTTTCATGCAGAAGTAATCGTGGGTGAAGTGAGGGTCGTTCACGCGACCTACCGAGGAGGTCGAGGTGATAGGCAAGTTGCGTAAAACCGACGGTAGACGGGTTTTTCACAACTTAAAATATTAGGTTATTATTTCAATATAACAGCGTTTTGGGTATTTCTGGAAATTTGGTTAAAATTCGTGAAAGGTATTTGTGAGTCGGATGAGATCTGGTTCATAGGGCGGATTACAATAATGAGGAGAAATTTTGATGGATAATAGGAGTAGTCAGCTTTTTAATAGTAGACCAAGCTTTATCTCATGAGAGGGTGAAATTTCATTAGCTTATTTCGAATAGAACTGATATGATTTGCTTTTATGTAAATTGATTTGATTTTCTTTTGTTTTGTAATTTCAAAAATACTTGAAAATGCATTTTACTCAGTTGAAAATGTCCTCGATATTAAGGATAACCTATAATTTTTTTATTTATTTTAAGCAATAGTTAATTGGCGGGTTGGTAGTTTCTGGCCATTGTCTCACTGCTTGAACTTACTGCATGTATGCGGGTTCGGGCGGAATGATGGGAAACTTATCCATCAGGTGTTTGCTTCCATGTAGCACCGCCGAATACGGAAAGAGCAAGATCATACGTGGTTTTGCTATTCTATTTCCTAACTGAACTTCACCCCAACGAAGGTACCACGAACTACAGCGTGGAGGATGGAACCTGTTTTCCAGTCTATGGGTGAGGGGGCGACTGGATGTCCTGCCCGGAGAAGTCCCGATGAGCCCGAGAACTGGAACCATCCGCGGACACGACTCTGTCTTTCCCTAGCTTCTCGTGGGACCTAATATGGTAGAAAATACGAGGAAAACTCCACAAAACCATGGGAGGGTGCATAACTGAGGGTCGTTAGGCAGCAGTGCCTCACAACGCGATCTCGGTGACACTTCTACCTAGATGAGCCAAAAGCTGAAGGCTCTTCAAATAAACCCAACATTCAAAAAACAGCTACAAGTGTGCTTAGGAGCAAACAAGAGATAAAGGGTTGCTTCAGGAGCCCTGGATTAATAGAGGATGAATGAATACAAGGACTCACAATAAATTTATGTAAGTTACTTTTTTGCAACACTCATGAAAAACGACGCGCAGCCTTACTGCTTGCATCAAAATTAAATTTACTCCTGTTCCAGAGTTCATCACTGAAGATTTGGCAACCGCCATCGTGGAAGTGAAACAGGCAAAGGAAGATTGTTATTGCCTCGGCCTACTTCCCAGGGGATTCGCCGACAAACCCACCACCAGAGAAAGTCCAAAATCTCATGAGTTGCTTGTCAAAGAGGAAACAGGCACTTCATTCTGTGCTGAGACGCGAACGCGCACCATCTCACATGGGGAAGCACGGACATAAACGCAAGATGAGTACCTTTTAGAATATATGTCTGCTAGCAATATAGACATCGTCAATAGAGGTAATAAATGCGATTAGAAAAGAGGTTCTTGACCTAACGCTTGCTGATCAATTTATAACGAACCACATTCACAAGTGGCGGTATCTGATGACTCCTCGATGTCGGATCACCAACACATAAGATTTGACCTGGAGTCATCAGAAATACGCTCCTGAAACCAATGGAGAAAAAACTATAGACTGTTATATAACAAGTAAACTCTTTTGGGACAGACCGCTTCACAAAAAACAGTTCGCCTATCAAGCAGGCCCTACAGTGTCTGGTTGAAAGTAATGAAAAGACATACTCGGCCAAGGAAATGGCTCTATGTGCATTCATAGATATAGAGGGTACTTTCGATAACACCTCACATGACTCCATCATCAAATCACTAAAGGAAAGGAATATAAACACCTCACTGATCAGATGGATACATGCAATGCTGAAAAGTAGAATCATTGCAGCAGCTTTCGGAGAGAAAATGGTCAGAATGACAGCGAAAAGAGTTGTCCCCAAGGCGGGGTTCTGTAGCTTTTGCTGTGGTCATTGACCGTGGATAATCTGATAGTAAAGCTACATGAATCTGGAATCACGACTCAAGGTTACGTCGATGATAGCCCTAAAAACATCCAGAAGCTGGTGCGCAAAGGAAGGACTGGATGTAAATCCTAGCAAAACAGTGCTTGTTCCATTCACAAGGAGGCGAAAGTACGTGCTGAAAGCCTCGACCCTGAATGGAACTCAGCTAACTTTTTCCAAAGAAGTCAAATATTTGGGCGTTATAGTCGACCAAAGACTATTCAATTCAGGTTTATTCATCTGAAGACCACAAGTGGTATAAGACATGTCAAGAATTTGGAGTATAGAGACAATACAAAATTACAGAGTAAAAAATTAAATATTACAAGAATGAGTACAAGTGCACACAGAGTACACTACAATTTAAATATGATAAAAAAAACAATTTCACATAGAGTACGACAGAATACACTAACATTAAATTATATCTTAAAGAATTCTTCCAAAGTATAGAATGCACCCTCCATTAGTACTTTCTTTTCAAGTGACTTATTGAATCTGAAATAGGTAGGTCTATCTCTAATGTTTTGGGAATTTTATTGAAAATTCTAATTCCGATACTTAGAGGTCCGTTTTGCGCTAGGTTTAAGTTGTTTAGAGGAGTAGTCAGCAGATGCTGATTCCTGGTGGAATGACTGTGAATGTCATTACGGCAGAGTAAAGTATTTTTACGTTTGTCATTGTAACAGGCAGTTTCCAATATGTACAGAGAAATGAGGGTTAATACTTGTAGCTTTCTGAAGAGAGGTCTACTAGATTCTGTTTGAGGTTTACGAAACATGACACGAATGCACTTTTTCTGTGTAATAAAGAGACGTTTGGCAGCAGGTGATTGTCCCCAGACTATAATTCCATATGTGGGTTTCCCAGTGTGGGTTTCCCAGTCTAGTTTATCATTTATAGTGAGACCTAAGAACTTAACAGTGGTTACATTACAATTCACATTAGTGTTATTTAAGGTCAGGTTGATATTTTTAATTTGTTTTTGTCTTGTGTGGAAGATAAGAAATTCAGTTTTTGCTGAGTTTATATACAGCTTATTTTTTGAGAACCATTTTGCAATTTTGTACATCAGATCGATACCACCTTGTTCATTCAAATCATTAGATTCTTTTGATACCAAGATCGACAGATCATCCGCATACAAGATAACTTTAAATTCTGATAGGTAGTTCACAATGTCTGCCAGATACAGGGAGAACAGAATTGGAGTTACTACACTTCCTTGAGGAACTCCTACTTTCACGGGAAGTGTGAAGAGATAAGACCTCTCTCATTTTGGGATAATGATAGATATTGATTTCATTTGCAAGAAAAGATCTGAACCAATCATGTGCTCTTCCTCTAATGCCAAGTGCCCAGAGCTTGTCTAGTAGCCGATTGTGGGTTCACAATCAAAGGCTTTACTCAAGTCGCAGAAATACTCCAATTGACATTTTTTTGTCAAGCTCTTCAAGAATATTATTCATAGACTCAGTGGTAGCAGTAGTAGTTGACCGTGTTTTTCTGAATCCATGCTGTTCGGTTGGCATTAAATTAAATTTCTCTATGAAAGGATTGAGCCTTTCTAGCATGCAGTATTCGAAAATTTTGGAGAATGATGGCGTTAAGGAGATTGGCCTATAATTATCCAATTCATTTCTACAGTTTTTTTTGTGCACAGGTATAACTTTCGATGTTTTGAGTAGAGCAGGGACTTGCCTGTCTCGAAGGAGTAGTTCACAATGTGGGAGATTGGTGATAATAGAAATGAGCTGAATTCTTTGATAACATTACAAGGGAGGTCATCAGGTCCTGAAGAATGTTTGTTTTTAAGTTTTGCAAAGATGTGGATCATATCATTTTGTGTGAATGGCAGTAGTACCAAGGATTGTAAGGTTCTATTAGGCATATCTGCAGAATCTTCGAGGGGAATTTGCGGAATAGCATCAATGATTTTTTGGGGGGCTGATATGAAGAAGTTGTTGAATATATTAGCAACTTTACTAGGGTCTGTAATCAGTTCATTATCCTGCAAGATTTGTATATTGGGTTGCATTGAATATTCCTTGTTTTTGAGTTTATTGATGATTGACCAGGAGGCCTTGTTTTTGTTTTCTGAATGTTGGATGACATTGCTGAAATGTAACATTGAGCCTTTGTTTATATATAGGTTTTAAATCAGGGTGTTTTTTTTAAGAGCATATAGATCCTTCAACGATGAACTAGAGGCTTTTACTTCCTCCGAGACCCAGGTGATGTTTGTTTTACTTTTGGAGGTGTTTTAGGGGAAATGCTACATTAAAGTGGGATGTCAGAATACTAATAAAGTTCTTATATTTGTCGTCGCAGGATTTTGCCTTATAAACAGAGACCCATTTTTCAGAATCGAGTAATTTTGCCATGTGGTGCTTATTATTGTTGGAAAATATTCTTTTGAACGCAAAAGATTTTTCGGCCGGGGCGAAGTTCGACAGTGATTTTTTGACAGAGGTAATGAGGCTTTTACTTCCTCCGAGACCCAGGTGCTGTTTGCTTTACTTTTGGAGGTGTTTTAGGGGAAATACTACATTAAAGTGGGATGTCAGAATACTAATAAAGTTCTTATATTTGTCGTCGCAGGATTTTGCCTTATAAACAGAGACCCATTTTTCAGAATCGAGTAATTCTGCCATGTGGTGCTTATTATTGTTGGAAAATATTCTTTTGAACGTAAAAGATTTTTGGTACTCGAGTGTGAGGTTATTCTTGTATAGTCATGAACTATCAATCTTAGTCCAAACTGTTCAGTGATATTCAAAATACTATATGCCTCTTTAGATGGGGTACTAAAGTAAATGTTGAAGTCTCCGCTTAACCATATTTGTGAACTGACTGAGAATACTTCATATTTGTGAACTGACTGAGAATACTTCATTTAATAGCATCTCAAGTTTATCTAGGAAATTTTGGAAATTACCGGTGGGTGATCTGTAAATGGAAAACATTTTGTGGGTTTTGAAGCCTGCACCAGACCTCAAAGTCTTTTTCAGTACATATATGAACTAGAGAGATATGAGTTGCTTCATAGCCTTTCTTTGCCCATAATGCAGTGCTTCCTCCTCGATATGTAATAATTATCAATTGGAAAACTACCTATTTCATTTTCTGATAGCCAGGTTTCTGTTGCCGCAATGAATGGTGGATATGAGTGATGTTCAAGTTCTACTTCTATTTGAGTTTGTTTGTTTCTGATACTTTGGAAGTTAAGATAAAACATAAACTGTACATGTTCCAGATCCAGCGTCTCACTTGACTCTATATTGGGATGACTTATGCTAAAAAATCGTTCTCTTCACTTGTTCTATTGTAGTTATTGTATCTCTTGAAGTCGAATCTTTTGAATCCAACTCCCTTTGGCCAAAAGGAGGTATCGTATAAAGTTTCCTTATGTATGAAGTCGGCGCCTACCATGAAACATTTAAGACGATGCTCATCGGTTGTGAGTTCCTTCACTACGACCGTTTCATTGTTAAGTTTTTTTTTAATTTTTTTTTATGTTGATGTCCTTTACATTTCTCTTGACTTTGCATAGATATATCCAGGCTTTAGACTTTTCTCCAGTGAACTCTTCATCATTGTCATCGGCAGAGCCAATATTTTTATTTTTGCATATTTGCGTGTATTCCTTCTGTTTCTGGGAAAATTAAAATTGTCTTCAGGTTTTTCGCTACTATCATTACCGTTAGAGGCGACTTGAGGTACAATTTCACTTTCTATGTGGTGGCTGGTTTCAGATGAATTGGATTCCTTCTCTTTTGTGTACTGATTATTTGACTCCAGTTCTTTGTTTATTTATGGTATTTATGATATGTGACTGACCTACATTTGGTTCAGTTGTTTTTGTAGTGTTTGGGTATTCCAGTTGTTATATATTGTTTTTGTTAGCGGTGGTGTTTTTTGCTTATTTGTGTTCTTATCTGTTGATAGGTTTTTGTTGGTCTTAGTTAAAAACATCACTTTTTCATCTAATAACATTTTATTTTCCCAGATAATTTCCTATTTTGCGTCTTTTTCGACAATGAGTTTTCTCAGCAAATCAATTTCCATTAATAAGTTATTGATATTGCTATGACGTTGGTACCTTGTGATGATGATTCACCTTGTTGCCCTACGGCCACATATCCTTGGATGTTTTTTGATTGTTTCTCACTGCAGCACAATAACATGGAACAGTCACATCAATCTCATTCTTTACAAGGCTACAGTGGAAACGTGGACGTGCCGCAGAGAATTTGGCAAGACATAGGGTTTGAAGCTGAAAATTATATATTAGTCATACCAAACGATCATCAAACCTTGGTCACCTATGTAACGTTTTTTTTAACGTAATTTATAGAATTTGTTGGTTTTCGAACTGAAAACGGCCATTATTGGGAATGTTTTGATGAATAACTATATTTTGGCACCTTCTTAACATGTTCGATGACATGAATTGATATGTGATCCAAAAACTACCCCAATATCTCACCCCCAAATTGAAATATTCGCAAATATAACAAATTAATATTTGCTGGGAATTCTTTAATTATCTCCTCATTATACTTTTTTATATTCAGTATTCACCCACTGACTAATATGAAAGGCTGTTTTCGCTGTACACTATTTACTAGTAAAGATGGCAGCGAATGCGGAAGTACCAAAATCATCTGATAGTGAAAACTCGCAAAAAGATCAAACAAAAATGATATGTTGCAATAAAGATGCTGCAGTTTATATCTTTACAAAGTGTTTACGTGTTGTTCATAAAAGTTGTGCCATTAGAATGAAAAAGTTATCAACGAATTTCACGTGGACTGTTGTGATGGAACAAATAACGTGGATCATTCAAGATAATGGAACTTACAAACCAATTACTTAAAACAACTGCTAAATGAAGTACAGGATAAAAATAATATTCTCGCAATAAACAATAGTCTATTTATAGATAAAATAAAACAACTAGAGGCAAACATAAAAAACAGTGGGAAAAACGAGTACGCTAATAAAAAAAAACATAACCTGGCCAAATCATAGAATTGTAATTATAATATACTGACTAGAATGCGTTTCAAGCTGCGCGAAATGTCCCATGCATGGTGGCCGCCATTGTTGTTTATGTCCTCCTCGCAGTAGCGGAACAATTCCAGTGGTATTGCTTGTAATGGAAAATAGGGTATATCATAATAAAACGTTTTTTTAAATAAATGATGCATCAAAGGTACAAAGAATTGTGAATATAAATGTTATATATCTATGTAAAAAATGTTTACTCTTCCACCCATCTATCATATGAAGATATATGAGACATGTTTTACATATCCTTATAATTGAATAGGTATTTCTATCAAGATTTTTTATTGCACTATTACATCAATATTTGAAAAATGAGTAAGTTATAAGGTCACATTTGATGTGGGTGCCAGATCATAGGGGGTTCAGAGATAACAAAGAAACAGATTGCCTCGCCAAAGAATAACAAACACAATTTCCTGACTCAGAAACCTTCTGTGGAATCTCTTAAGTCCATGAGAGAGAATAGTTTCGAGGCTGGGAAACATGAAATGAAATCTCACTGGAATAAAGTGCCAGCATAAAGACAATAAGCGAAAAGGCTAGTGAGAGCCTATCGCCAAAGAAAGTTGAACACCTTCTCGAGTTGGACAAGAAAATACTTGAAATTGGTAACAGGACTCTCACTGGACACTGCCCTCTGAGGTATATTTTTTACATTGTATTTATCCATTTTTCAACCGACGAAACCAAAAAGGAGGAGGTTCTCTAGTCGACGCGTATATTTTTTTTATGTATGACCACGCATAACTTTTTACAGAGGAGTCCGATTCCGATTATTCTTTTTTCATTGGATAGGGCATACTCCGAAGTTGGTCCCATTTGAATTTGAAAAAAAATCCACTCCTAAGGGTAGCAAAATGGAAAATATTTCTCGTTCACCCTCTGAATTTTGATCCATTAACCGATTCTATCGGGCATAACTTTGTACTGGGTTTTCCGATTTGGATGATTTTTTTTATTACCTAGGGTATACTTCATAGTTGATCATATTTGGGTTCGGAATCAATTAATCCACCCCTATGGGTAGAAAAATAGGGGATGATTGATTTTTCACTTGTGAACATTGGCACACATATGTGGTTGACATTGACAGATCGCTATTGTCATTATTTATGTTCTCCTACATCCGTCACAATAATAACATTCTATGGAAGGATGGAATTATATACAAAGTGATGAAATGAACTTACCAGAACTATCAAAAATAATTTATATTATATAACAATAAATAGTTGAAGTAAGGTGGGTAAGTATTTTGGAATTAATCAAAAGCTAAGTAGGTAGTAATTAGTATATTTCAGCCACAAAAAATTGAAAAAGAAAAACTTTTTACAAAAAATTAAACCGCCGAAAAACGGAACTGAAAATCAAAATATAAAATAAACTTCTTTGGTCTTGATAACTAAGCTCCTAAACTAATGTAAGTAACTAATTTCGAGTCGGCGCCAATCGAATAATCAACGAAGATCATTAAATTACTTCAAAAAAATTATCAGAATGTCACCGTGTGCATCTCGATGCCATCATTTTACGCTTTACCTAGCTTGTTTGTTTGGCGCGGAATCAAAATTAGTTACTTACATTAGTTTAGGAGCTTAGGTATTAGGACTAAGGAGGTTTATTATATTTTTTGCTTTTCAGTTCCGGTTTTCGTCGGTTTAATTTTTTGTTTAAATTTTTTATATTAGTGATCTTTGCCTCTTGACTATACCGTATATTTTCATTGTTTGGGAATATTTTTTGCCATTTGTTTAATTCTGTATTGTTGACGCTTCAAAATGTATCATAATAAAACTGTTTTTTGAAAATGCCTTTATCTGAAAGGGAAAGGATTGAAATTTTAATTATGATTGGTGTTGGGGATATGATGCGGACTCAACAAGAGGTATGCAGATTATTCCATGAAATGCACCCAGATAGTGAACCTATTTCACAATCTACTGTAAGCAGAATAGAGCGAAAATACAGAGAATTAGGACACGTGAGGGATGAAGGTAGACCTACAGTTAAAGAAAATAATCAACAAGACGAGTCGTAATTTTGTCGGCATCTGGATTTCTTACAAAATACATTAATTCCTGATTTGACCCAGCTTTTTCCTGATTTTCAAATAGCCAATAATTTAGACCGCAGAAGGCGCACCGCAACATTTTGATGCAACTTTGGTAGTGTATCCAATAGCTGCATAACTACGTGATCTCATGTAATAATTTTTAATACGTTTATTCATTTAGTTTTTTGTAAGAATACAGTATCGTATAACTTTCTAATAAATTTTTTAAATCACCTTTTGTGTTGTTGCCCACCCTCTACCAATTTGACGCAGCTTGTGATATATTTTTGGAATCAGCTCAGCAAGTTAACTCATAAATAAATAAAATGAGGGTGTTCATTAATAAAACCGCTCATGACGTCATCACTCGAAGGTAGATATCACCCTGTATCTTGGATTATTATTTAAAAAAACAGTAAATTAAAATAAAAAATCGACCTGTTTCGGAAATTTTTAATGATATTGTTTATTTAGCTAATAATGAATGTATGCGTTACTTTATGGACACACACTGAAAAGGCGATATGTATAAATAATCATGGCCACATATCATTACCTACTACTACAAACTAATGTAACACTTCATTATATATAACAGTCTTTAATTTATCCACTATGATCACTATAACAAAAAAGACAACAAAGCACAAAGACACATCCAAACCGAACACAAAGAAATTCAAGAAAATTGGAATGATTTGGCAACGCTTATAAGTGCCAACCGACAACGCCGTTATGTTTACAAATAGATGATATAAATACTACCGTCATACGTTCAGTTGATTATCTTCGTCGCACGCATGTAATATGCTTATGAAGTCATACTTTTCTTCATTGTTTGGTGTCCTCCTTGCCTATCGCATAAGGGTGCCACGAAATTCGGGTGCGCAGTAGACTAAGCGCGTTCTAGTCAGTATATTATAATTACAATTCTATGGGCCAAATCCACCAAAAAGTTTAGAGATATCGACCTTGAGGGTAAGAAACCACACTACAGAAGTTTCCCACACAGAAATAGCAGATGTACACGACTTGGACAAAGATGGCAATACTACACAGATACAGAATCATGATCCCATGGGCAGATCTATCACGAACCATGATCCTGTACCCATAAAGACAACAATCATGATTCTGTGACGTCACTAACACAACAGGGCCCGGAAGAAGTTTATTTATTTAGATAAGGATGGATTTCAAGTGGAGAAGATAAGGAGAAGAGCAAAAATAAACATAGGAACAGGCCATGTCATCAAAGAAGACTCTGAAATGGGCTTTGCAGGAGCAAACAAAAAGATTTGGCTCTACTTGAATAGAGTGAAAAGGTTAACAACAGAAGATATGATAATTAAATATCTGAGTGAGGAGAAAAGTTTGGATGTGAATGACTTATGGGTGAAAGAAATTCCGTCTGACCCGAGAATGTGTGAATATTTGTTATAACAGCACCATTTGAAAAGAAGGATGAAATGTACACCCCGGCATTTTGGCCCAAAGGTGTTGGAATCAAAAGATTCGATTTCACGAAACATAAAAAATTTCTGGCTCAACTCAAGGAGGGAGAAGGGAATTTTTTATAACTACAGACTCGAAAAAGAATGAAAAACAATCAAATATTAGCAATATACACCAGAACTTATAATCAATTGGTAATGCAGTTGATGAACTTGAGGAACTACTGAAGAACCATAAGGACTGCAATAATGTGTAACAGAACATTGGAAAACATAACGACAGTTAGGCTTACATGGCTCATATGGATTCAACCTGATATCTAGCTTCTGTAGGAAAAAAGAGAATAGACAAGGAGGTTCAGCAGTGTATGTGAGGAAAGGCCTGAAGAGACCAGAGGAATTGAAGAAATGTCAATTGAGGGCCATATTGAGTGTTGTGCAGTGAAAGTTAAAGGACAAGGAAAACCAGTAATAGTTATTTCACTGTATAGACCACCAAACGGGGATGGCAGCATTTGTATACAAAAGTTGGAACACATTATTGAAAATGTCTATAGTAGCAATAGTCTGATAGTCATAACCGGTGACGCAAATCAAAATCCAAATCTGACTTGTGCTCACTAATCAGTTCTTACGAATACTATAAACGAATATACAAGAATAACACACAATTCCAAGACATGTATAGACAATATTTTAACGAACGCTAACAATGCCACTTCATATGTGATAAAAACATCCATATCAGATCATTTTGCTCAAAAGCTCACTCTAAAGTCTTGGAAATGTGCAGAAAAAGATATTACTTGAAAAATAATGTACACAAAAAAGAATAAAAAGCATATTTTGAATTTGTTGAAAAACGCAGGTTTCAGCCAAGTTTTTAATATAAATCCAAATTCAATCAATGAACAATGAACATCATTTGTCAACATATACAAAAACATATTCAATGAATGTTTCCCTCTGAAGAAAGTAGCTGAATGTAAGAACATATTAGACATTTATATGTTATGAGCACAGTGAACCAAAATTTCAAAGAAGTGTATAACAATGTTGTCATGATCTACATATAGAGCTTGGAAAAGAAAAATGTTTCGAAATAATATATTCATTTAGAAAGATCACCTTCAAACTATGGAAAAATCCAGTATTTATATTTAAATTCATATTACGTGAAAGTTATTCTATTCAAACGAGTATTGAACTCAATGAACAGAGACATTATAAAAATAACATCAGGCGGGAGTCAAAACAATAATTATAAACGGCACGTGGAATGCCATGAAATTTAAAACAAAGGTTCCTAAACATAGATGTACACCGAAAATAGTACCAAATTATGAGTTCATCAGAAAATAGATTACCTATTTATAAACAATTTTAACAAAGAAGCGACACAGCTGCATCATAGTAGGCGAGACAATGTAATTATATTTTAAAATAAAACAAAGCCAATTGGGGATCGTATAGTAGATTATAGATTTCTCTGCATGTGTGAATACGCGGATATATAAACAGTTTTGGAACAATAAAAGTCATTCCATTCAGGTATTCATTTCAATCCAGTATGTAACTTATGATGCGCATTGGCATCTTAAATTGAGTTATTTTGATCAGATCATGTTTTAAGCAGATAGATAAAAACTTTCAATTGTACTTCAAGTCATATTCAGATACAAACAAGTTAAAATGTACCAGTTATTAGAACTCACACTGATGAGTTTATTTACCAGTTTATAAGAAGCAAATCACCTTCAACATCGTAGCTATAAAGAAAACGAGTCGAACTGCATACACTGATATGTAGTTAGAAAAATTCATCCGAAATTCATCATTGCTTCAGAAGAAAATAAATAATTAAATACTTATCGGGAGTTCTAAAGATTAAACTAAAAATCAGTTAAATAAAAATATTTGCAAGATTCAATATCGGAAATGATTTTAGTGAAGTGATCTTCTTACTAAGTGTATATATCTACAGGGTGAGACTACATATTTTTTCTCTTTTATTGTATTGTGTACCAGGCTTTATATAATGAACATTTTTCCACATTCATACTCTACATTCCTTAAAGTTTAATTCAACTACTTTGATAAATATTTATTCATTTCATTAGATTTTGATAGTTGCTTGTTCTAGAAAGATGTATAATATAATTATTACTATTCAATGATTATAACTGAAAACTTTTGATATTGGTCATGTTCCGATATTACTGGAAATACTGGCCACAGTAACCAATTTCGGAACGCTTCACAGTGGCAGTAATGTTGAACTGCTGATTATTTTCGGAACGATTCGGGCCAGTAAGGGAAAAACGAAATACATAATTCTATAACATAACCTATTCTTTTCATGGTGAAATGATGGCCGGAATTAATAGAATGTGATTCGATGAAATATTGAGCGATACCGATTCTGATTCATCGGATAGCTCAAGTACCTCGAGCTCTAGTGGATCTATGGAGGATTCTATGAATTTAATAATCGTTCTTGACAATATTAGAGGACCAATTGAAATGCAATGCAATGATAATGTGATAATACCGAACTGATTTTAAATTATTGTGTTTAGATTATTTAATTGATTGTGTTTAGATTATAAATATTTGAATCATAATATAAACTACATTTTTTTCAATTTGGGGAGGGGATACTGTGATTACATGACCTTTTTTGTTCCAGTAGCACCAGTAAATCTTTAGCCTCCAACAAGGTTCCTTTAAAAGTGGCGCGAAAATATGGTCAGTAAATTTCAGTAAAATCAGAACGATTAAATTTACTGGGCAGTACTGATCGGGAATATCGGAACATGGCGATTATGTTTTAAAGTCCATCAAAATATTAAAGTTGTTGTTTAAAGAAGAAAAACAATTACAATTTAATAGTTTTAACCCAGGCAATTGACTTAGGTGTTTTAGATTTGTGTACATTGACAAATACAAAATTTAGAATATATTGATAAAGCAAAAAAGAAGTATTAAAATATATTGCTATGTTTGATTTTGCTACCATTGAATTAAAATATATTGTTCATGTCTTAAAATTATAAAACTGTGTAATTGATATGATATAAGAATTTATTGATTGATGGTTTTGTGTATTGTATTGAAGCTTGATCGTATTGAAGATTGATTTTAAATTTACAACTATATCATTATTTCATTTATTTTTTGATAGCTTGAGTTATGACCGAGTACATAGATTGAAACGAATCTCGATCATATACCTAGTGAATTGCTTTAATAGACCGTTCTTGAGGTAAATTCTGGTTGTCAGTAATTTTTAGTTGCACAACCCTCAGTATAGAACCTCTAATTACTTTTTATAAGACTCGCTTTTGTACTGTCAATTGTGTGAAAAAGATTTAGTATTGAGTAGAGAATACAAATAATACCAGTATAGTTAGACATCATTTGACGGTATTGGTAAAATCCTTCTATTGGATTTTCTAGAGTGTTTCTTTGATAAAAGTTACTGTGAGGTTCGACAAACACTTGGGTTTTTTGGAGTGGTGTGTGAATTCATAACACTCTGTATATACCCAGGTTATAACAATGTCAAAAGGGAATACAATGATAAACTAAGGATATGCAGACTGGCTAGACGCTGTGGTGTCACACAATCACAAAATTGCACAAGTAACCCCTACACCACACTTATCGAAATGCGCATATAGGTATGAAGTAAATGGGTTACTTGTGCAATTTTGTGAAACTAAGGATAGCTAAACAAAATCGAATTGAAGCTGTGATATGTAACTCGGACAAGTCTAAAAGGTAAAAAAAAAATGCTATCAACAATAGTGAAAAAATATTAAAGTAGATAGAACAGCTGAAGAAATAGCTGAGAAATTCAGTAAACACCTAATAACGTCAATAGAGGATATCATATCACAGTTTCAAAATGATCAGGAAAAATCTAAGTTAAGATGGACTTCAATTTCAATTGAATAAAAGATGGCCACCGGGTCAAGTTCGTGTGAAGTAGCTCTCTCAGAAAATAGGAATTTTACGAATTGCAAACACTGCAATAGAAATATAATTAAAGACAAATCATTCTGTTCCAAGTGCAAACATAATTTCCATCCGGGTTGCTGGAAACAATCTCTCCAGCAAAAAAATCCAGTTTGTATCCATAACCCTGTGATTGATGTGCCAAGTGCCGCATGCGAGGATGCTACCTTGTACGAAGCAATTGATGAAATATGTAAGGGTGAGTCAAAAGCTGATGCCATACTCATCAAATACATTCTCAAACAAAAAGATACAATAATTAGCGAACTCCAGGAAAAAAACAGTTTGCTAAATATCCAAATTGAATACATGAAAGAAACCACTCTGGGAATCAACATTCAGATAAGAATCGACAAAAACAAGATAAGGAAGGTGAAAATGAAACAAATGGAAAAAGTACAACAAAAAATCCTAAACCTATGGAGGACAAAAAAGGAGGATCCCAATATCAAGAACTGAAAAGTAAACAAACATCTCTAATAAGTCAGCTGATCAATATAAACAGAGATGAAAGGGAAACACCTACAGGGGGAACAAATGCCTTACAAACCAACAAACAAATGGAATTAGCCAGATAGACAACAAAAATCAGCTGGAAGGGCAAACCGAATCAGAACAAGACTGGAAAAATAAAAAGCAAAAGAAAACCATTCAAGAAGATCAGAGGACAAGGAGAGGACAGTGAAGGCAAATTCAAGGGTGAGAAACCAAGAATTTGGATGTTTCTCTATAGAGTTCAACAGGAAGTTCATGAGAAAGATATATTGGAATACTTAAAAAAACAAACAAACAATCTGGATGAAGATTTTATTGTAAAAGAATTGAGAACCAATGAGGGTAGTAGATATAAACAATTCATGGTGGCAGCAGATTGTGAGTGGAAGAATCGATTCTACGATCCACGTTTCTGGCCCAGGGGAATTGGATTTAAAAGATTCGATTTCAAATTATATTACGAAAAATATAATATTCGTGATGTTGTGAATGGGGGTGTCGAAGCAGCACGACCAAATTATTTTCTGGAAACACCGATGAACACCAGCAAACAACAAGTGATGGTATCAAGGAATCAAAAGGAATAAATCTTTTACATTATAATATACAGGGGATATCTAAAAAGTTATTGAGCTTAGAAATTTTATTTGAGAGTAAAGATCCAGATATAGTTTGTTTGAGCGAACATTGGCTAAAAAACAATGAAATTGAAAATGCAGCTTTTCCTGGTTACAAACTGATAAGTAGTTTTTGTCGCAAAGACTCTGAACATGGATGTACGTGTATTTATACTAAAAATAATATTTCAGCCAAATCTGTGAAATATGATAATTGTATAGAGAAACATTTTGAAATCAGTATTGCTGTGTTAGATGTTTTAGATGGTAAATCTAAACTATTTATTATAACTGTATATAGAACACCAAACAGTAATAGTGACATTTTGAAATCAATGTTTGGTATGACTAATCACATTGATAAACCCACACGAATCACACAAACCACATTTTCAGGGATTGACGTGATCTTTTCTAATATAAAAGTATTATCGGTACTCATTGAAGATACTCATTTATCAGATCATACACTGCAACAATGTTGTTTTGAACTACAAAAAGTCAGAAGTAAAACTGAGTATATAAGGAAGCGGAATTTTTCTCTTAATAATTTAAATACATTCAGAAATATTTTAAGTTCAGAAAATTGGGCTGAAGTATACGATTCTAACTCAGTAGATCAAAAATTCGATGCTTTTTATGAAATAGTGTTGTATTATTTCAATATGGCATTCCCTGTTACTACAGTCCGATGTAGGAAAGCTGACAAGCCATGGTTCTCAAATGAATTGAAGCAAATGCATCAAATGTTAGTTGATAATGACAAAAGTATACAAGACCACTGGTAATGAGGTGATTAACAATAGATATAAACAGTTGAAACAAACATATAAGCAGATGGTGAAACACTCAAAAACTAATTATAATAATGGAAGAATTTGTAAAATAGACAATGTATCGAAAGAAAGTTGGAAAATCATAAACGAGATGAGAAGCAGTGGATCCAGAGATGAGATTGGAAAAATTGTTATAGACAGTCAGATCATCACAAATCGAACTGTAATATGTGACGAATTCCTGAAAGCTTTTATGAATATACAAAGCACTAACCCCAATTTCGATAAGGTAAAATTAGAACAGTTCTCAGGCATTACTTTTTTCATGACTCCAGCAACTCCACTTGAGATAAAAGAGACAATACATAAAGTTTGTTCTAAAGAAGCTGCTGGAATTGATGAAATGAATGGTAAATGCTTGAGAGCTGTTAGTGATACAGTATGTTATCCTCTGTGTCACATAATCAATGAATCATTCAGTACAGGAAAATATCCTGAAAAATTGAAAATTTCAAAATCAGTACCGATATATAAGAGGAAAGGTTCCAAGGAAGACATCAACAACTACAGGAATGTATGCTTACAAAGTCAACTAGCAAAAATAATCGATTATTGTTTCAATTTCCGTCTAAAAAATTTCTTGGAAAATAATAAATTATTAAAAGGCTGTCAACATTAATTTCGTTCTGGAAAATCTACAGAATTAGCTATGAACGAATTATGTAATGTGATTTACTCTAGCTTGAATAATAAGGAATATCCTATTGCTCTATATTTTGATCTCAGTAGAGCATTCAATACTGTAAATCATGAGCTTCTATTTCAAAAATTAAACCGCATTGGAGTTTGTGGAGTAGCGAATAGATGGGTTTCTTCCTATTTACAAAATAGAAGTCAGATTGTCACGATGAATTCATTCAAATCAAAGTCAACCAATGTTTCTATGGGTGTACCCCAAGGCTCAATACTTGGTCCACTGCTTTTTATCATATTTGTTAATGACATGATTTTATCATGTAGTTCCCCTCAAAAAACCATAATTTATGCCGACGATACAAATCATATGATATCACAAGATAATCTGGGCAAAAGCATTCATCTGAGTAATGTATGCGCTGAGGAATTCTTTCAATGGTGCCTGAATAATGGATTGATTTTAAATGCTTCCAAAACATACTTAATGCTTTTTCGAAAGAAAAATATCAGCTGTGATGCAAGCCCTCTTGTTAAAATAAATCATAAGTCAATTGAACAAGTATAAAAAATAAAATTTCTGGGTGTAACAATTGATGAGAAACTGACATGGAGAACTCATATCGAAAATCTGGTAGGGAAATTGAGTAGTATCAATTTTATTATCAGACAACTGAAGGGCACTGTATCTTCGGAGGTTCTCAGAATGGCATATCATGGTCTAGTGTCGTCGGCACTCACATATGGCTTGATTTTCTGGGGTAATTCAACACATATTGATAAAGTATTCATTGCTCAGAAGAAAATTATAAGATGCATGATGAGAGTTTGATGCTAATAGTTAGTAGTATGTATATATATATATATAAAGATTGTCTGTGAGTTTGTGTAGAATGTGAATAAGTTGTGAACAAGGCGGAGTGAATGATGACAGTGAGTAATCTGATGACATTTTTATATATATATATATATATATATATATATATATATATATATATATATATATATATATATATATTTTGACTAGTCTGATAAGTTTGTACCGTTGTGTAAAAAACTTGATGAATAAATCTCTATCTCTATCTCCATGTCAATGTTTGTGAAACCGGTAAACCAACAAGAAATTCTAGATATAGTTAAGGGCTTCAAAAATAAAATGAGTTTAGTGAAACACAGTATACATGAACTCTGTATAAAGGTATACATTATAAACAGCTCACTAAGATTAGAAATTTTCCCAGATGCATTGAAATTGGCCAAAATAGTGATGATTCACAAAAAAACGACCCCACACTACTGAAAAACTACAGGCCCATAATCATACTGCCTGCATTTTCTAAAATATTTGAATCGGTTATGTGTAGAAGAATAATGAACTTCTTTCTCGAATACAAATAACAAAAAATTAAACCGACAAAATACGGAACTGAAAAGTAAAAAATAAAAATATACCTTCTTAGTCTCAATAATTAAGCTCCTAAACTAATGTAAGTAACTAATTTTGAGTCGGCGCCAAACAAACAAGCAAATGAATTAGGTAAGGCGTAAAATGATGGTATCGAGTTGCGCGGTGACATTCTGATAATTTTTTTGAAGTAATTTAATGATCTTCGTTGATTGTTCGTTTGGCGCCGACTCAAAATTAGTTACTTACATTAGTTTAGGAGCTTAGTTATTGAGACTAAGGTTTATTTTATTTTTTTTGTTTTTTGTTAAGAAGTTTTTTTTTTCAATTTTTTGTGGCTGAAATCTACTAATTACTACCTACTTGTTTTTTGATTACTTCCAATATACTTACTTACTCACCTTACTTCAACTATTACCAGTTAAATAATATGATTATCTACTTTTACTATTTGTTGTAATATAAATTATTTTTGTTGTTCTGGTTAGTTTATTTCATTACTTTGTATATCATTCCATCCCCTCATAGAATATAATGATTGTGACGGATGTAGAACAAAAATAATGTCAGTAACGATCTGTCATTGTCAACTACGTATGTGTGTGCCAATGTTCACAAGTGAAAAATCAATTATCCCCTATTTTTCTACACGTAAGGGTGGATAATTTCATTTGAAATCCAAATATGAGGTATACCCTATCTATTAAAAAAGAATCATCCAAATCGAAGTACCCAGTACAAAGTTATGACTGATAGAATCGGTTAACGGACCAGAATTCAGAGGGTGAGTGATCAATATCCTTCATTTTGCTACCCTTAGGGGTGGATTTCACCTTTTAAATTAAAATGGGACAAAGTACACCATATCCACTGAAAAAATAATTATCGGAATCGGACGTCTCAGTAAAAAGTTATGCATAATCATACATAAAAAAAAATATACGCGTCGACCAGAGAACCTCCTCTTTTTTGGTTTTGTAAGTTAATAAATAAATGATAATCAACATGGGTATATAAAGGGGCGATCAACACAAACGGCCATATTTGAATTTGTACACATTTTACATGCCCTGGAAAATGATGATTTATCCGACGGCTTGTTTCTGCACTTATCAAAGGCCTATGATTATCTCGATCACTTTTTGCGATAGGTAAAGATGGAAAATTATGGAATGAAGGGACCAGCTTTATCGTGGCTGAAATCATACCTACTAGATAGGCAGCGGTGTGTGTCAGTGACTAAAGATAGTCAAACACATTATTCGACTAAATACACAATCAATGTAGGGGTTCCACAAGGTAGTGTGCTGTAGAAATGAAAAACGTCAATTGTTCAATTACGAGTTATGCAGATGATACCAATCTTCACGTATCAGCACCTCATTATTCAACACTAATTAGTAGAGCAAATGCAAGTTTACAACAAGCACAAAGATGGTTTTTATGCTAACCAGCAAATATTGAATACCAACAAAACTAATGTGAGGTCACGAATAGAAACTCCCAAAGAGGTACAATACTACCATTAGTTACTCATCAGTAACCAAATTTTTGGTTCTAAATATGGATCATATAAAGAATCTCGTTGAAAAACTAAATAGTGTCTGTTATAGTCTAAGAGTAGTTTTAAGATATATTAACGAACGAACTAGAAAAGTTGCATACCATGCAACTTTTGAAGCTAGGTTGATCATATTTAATTGAAAAACGGGTTCTGAGAATGATTCTTAAAATGAAAAGTGGCGAATCTTGCAGAGGTAGATTTAAAAAATTTGAGATTCTGACGGTATATGGAGTTTATATACAGGAATGCTTATTATTCACAATCATATTTTCAACAGTTGAATATCTATGACACCAGGTCATTAAACTATCTTTATCCAAGACATCGGTTACAAATTTTTGAAAAGGGTCCTTTATATAGCTGCATAAAACTGTTCAATAAACTACCAGATAATATAAAGAGATGTAAAGATCTCAAAAAGTTGAAAAAAAAAAAATATATTCAAGTTATTTATAGATTTAGAATCGTATAGTCTTCAAGAGTATTTAGATGCCCCTTTGTAAATGTACTAATATATCTCAAAGCCATTTTAACTAATGATAGCCTTACTTACAAAAGTATTGTTGTTATTATTCTTTAAAATAAAGTTAAGTTATTATTATTATTTAAGCTCATCCCTTATATCTTAGTTATTTATCATCGAGATTATCTCATTTTTTGCAGAGGTATTCAAAGAAAACCCTATCAATCTGTAGTCTTTTAATTTTTTTGTTAAGTCCTAGTTTTTTAAATACAAATTATTATTAAATTTTGTCAATTTGCAGGTATCAATTTCTGAAACACTACATTTTGTAGCAGATTTTGTTTCTATTAACAAGTTTTTGTTGAAATCAAAAACTAATTTAGTTTTGTGGACGGACGTTATTCAATAATATTTTTATTTGGAACCTGTGAAAATATGTCGGTTTTTGTCTACTACCTGCCAACACCGGCTGCCCGGGGATAGCAAATAAAAAAATATCCAATTCAGGGGTGAGATATTGGGGTAGTTTTGGGTCACAAATTATTTTATCATATGAAGCGCATCTAGCAAGTTTTTAATAATGTATTTGCATGAAAAAATCCCCAGCAACGAATAATTTGTCCTATTTGCCAATTTTTTAATTTGGGGGTAAGATATTGGGGTAGTTTTTGAGTCACAAATTATTTCCTCATATGAAACGTGTCTAGCAAGTTCCTAGAAATGCATTAGCATGAAAAATATCCAGCAACGATAAATCTGTTCTATTTGCAATAATTTCAATTTGGGGGCGAGATATTGGGGTAGTTTTTCGTTCACAAATTATTTCATCACATGGAGCGTGTCTAGCAAGTTCTTTATGACGTATTTACATGAAAAAATCACCAGCAACGATTATTTTGTTCTATTTGCGAATATTTCAATTTGAAGGGGCGAGATATTGGGGTAGTTTTTGGATCACAAATTATTTCATCATATGGAGCGTGCCTAGCAAGTTCTTTATGATGTATTTGCGTGAAAAAATCACCAGCAACGGTTAATTTATTCTATTTGAGAATATTTCGATTTGGGGGTGAGATAATGTGGTAGTTTTTGAGTCACAAATTATTTCATCATATGAAGTTCCTTGTAATGTATTCGCATGATGAAATTCTCCATTATTTTGTTCTATTTGCGAATATTTGGATTTGGGGTTTCGGGTCACAAATTATTTCATCACATGGAGCATGCCTAGCAAGTTCTTTGTGATGTATTTTGATGTATTTGCATGAAAAAATCACCAGCAACGGTTAATTTGTTCTATTTGCAAATATTTAAATTTGGTGTTGAAATATTGGGGTAGTTTTGGGGTCACAAATTATTTCATCATATGGAGCGTGTCTAGCAAATTCTCAATGTATTTGCATGGAAAAATCCACAGCAAAGATTAATTTGTTCTATTTCAATTTGGGGGTGAGATATCGGGGTAGTTTTTTGGCCACAAATCAATCCGTGTCATCGAACGTGCCAAGGTGCCAAAATATGGTTATTCATCAAAACATTCCCAACAATGGACATTTTCAGTTCGAAAACCAACAAATTCTATAAATGATGATAAAAAACCATTGCTGGGAAACTTGATGATGTCACACCGTTGCGTCATTAGTAGGTGGCCAAAAATACAACAGTACTCGGCACAAATCAAGCTGCGAAAAGTACAGTTGTTAGCCTGTCTGGGAATCACAGGGGCATTAGAGGTAATGCTGAACCATCTGCCACTGCACTTGTCTGCAATGAAGGAAGCAACAATGAGTGCTTTCAGACTGCACCAGACATTAAACTTGAAAGCTGGAAATCTGACTGGACACTTGAAGATTATGAAAAATATTCCTCTAGAATTCAGGTATTTTGAAGTGGTTATAAACAGCCACCAAATATGCCCAACAAACGGGCCTCAACTAGAAATGGATGCATCAGTTTGGTATACTGATGGAACCAAGATGGACAAAAGGGCTGGAGTGGGAGTAACGGGTCCTAGTTTTAATATCTCAAAACCCCTATGCAAAGCCCCAACAGTTTTTCATGCAGAAATCCATGCTATAGAAACTTGCGCCCAAGAATGCTTTGCCTCCCTAAGACAACTGGCTACGAACAATCAGGTCACTCCGATTTGGGTGCCAGGTCACAAGGGAATCAAAGGCAATTAGGAAGCAGCCTTGCCAAGGAAGGCGCAAACACTCAATTTCCTGGCCCCAAACCCTTCTGTGGCGTTAAGGAAGAGTTTCGGCGCTGGGAAGCTGACTAAATCAAAACCCATGGGAATAAGGACAATAACAAGCGAAAAGGCTTTTGAGCCCATCGCCAAATAAAGCTAAACAGCTTCTCGTGTTTGACAAGAAAGACTTGAAACTGGTAATGGGACTGCTCACTGGACATTGTCCTCTGAGGTATCACCTCAAAAAATAGATAGATCAGACAGTGAACTGTGCCGTTACTGCGAGAAGTCTGCAGAACACCTGCTTTGCGACTACCAAGCACTGTTTTTTGGTTTCATCAACACTCTCAGATATCAGGAACTTAGCTCCTGATATCCTGGGTCTTGAATAGATGAAGGGCAATGTACAAAAGACCTTATAGGTCGAGTACAGAGAGGCTGAACAGAGCCTTTCGAATTTTACAGGTTTACAAATTGTACTTTATATAGTTCTAACCATTACAAATGTTATTTTTAGTTTTAATACCACAAGAGAGTGAGAATAAAGTGAAAATAATTTCGATTTTCTAAAACTTGTTGCCAACGGGCTCGAGTGGCTATTGCCAAATGGCAAAAAGCTCGAGAAAGAAATCTGGAGAATTATTTTCTACTTTATCGAACTCTCGTGCGGTATTCTATAGATAATTTTTTTATGTTACGATCATAAACACATTTCCTCGGACAATGATACAATGTACTAAACCGGTTTTGATTCATTTCTCACTTTTCATGCGGATTGATGACAGACGTCAAATTAAAAATATACGTTGTCAGACGATATAAAAACAAAATACCTCAAATTATAGTCTAAGAGCTGGCTACGTAAATTGAAAATGATACGGTACAAGGGAAATTTTTACATAGAAATCTTCCTTACTAGCTGACAAGTGTGTAGTTCTGCAGGCGAAGTCAGTCCCGGGGCTGAAAGCGGGGGCTCACCAAAATCACTAAACCGATCCATAATGAATCTTCAGGTGACCTATCTATTATATCAACAAATTTATTTGGTAAATTAAAATGGTCTGTGTTTTCTGATCCTATGGGTTGATATCATTTTCCAATCAAATTAGAGTTGAATATATAGAAAATGATATATAACTTTCTGACTTTATCACTATGATTGGATACTCAGCATCTCCATTAATAAAGGTCAATCAACCAATATGTATCAAAACGCCTCATCCTCTTTGGTGGGACATACAATGCTCACACGAATTCAGAAGGCTCTTCAAAAATACAAAAATGAATCTAACATTAAAACATTAAAAAATATTGAATTTCAAATGAAACTTCTTTTCAAAACCAAGAGTTTGGAAAGCTGGAAAACAATTATCAACAACTTGAATAAAAACACACCCAATAATAAAATTTGGTCTTTCATAAAGAAAATATCCAACCGAAAATATTATGATTCAAACTCAAATATAACCACATATATGATAGAAAAGCTGTTAGACTTTTTTTGACCTCCTTCTGTTAGTGATATGGCTTACCACAAATGACAATTCAAGTCGAGCAACTTTCCTATTAATGCTTTCACTTTAACTGAACTGTATTCTGCCCTTTTGTCTCACTGTGGCACAGCACCCGGTTATAATAACATTACAAATAACATGTTGAATAACCTGTCCTCATTAGTTGAGAGTACTTTCTGCTGAAATTTTTTAACAACTGGTGGCTAGAAGCCATCAATAATAAATCAAATAAAACATTATCAATCTCTATACATTTGTATAACATCAAGAAATCACTTCGGAAGCTGTTCATAGGAAAGCAAGAAGTAATATTTATCTGGGTTAAAGGTCATGCTAACATCTCTGGAAATAATAAAGTTGATGTTTTAACCAAGGAAGCAACGAAACTTGTGTACATTGACAACAAATATGATGATTCTAAAGATATAACCACTCTTGGCAAAAAAGAAGCCTATACAAGGTGGGAGAATGATTGGACAGACTTCTCTACTTAGTAGAAAGTGAAATTTGTACTTGTACCATATATTTTTTGCATGCAAAAATATCAACACGATAATAAAAAAAACAATCAATCTCTGTATCAGTAACAATATCCCATTACCTGCCAACTGAGTATGAAAAAAAAATATCTTAGACCAATTAGTAAATCTTCTTGGAGAAATATAACAAATTGAACAAACTAATTAAATATATTTCTGTGGTAAATGGATTCTCAGAGTAGTAGCTGGTGAGTAGAAGTCTCATAACTTGGAAGCCCCCTTTTTAATATGATTATAACGTATAAAATGTGGGTATGAAAAAGATCCCTATGAATGAATAGTTTGATTGTAAGAGTCCTGAATGAAAATTGGTAAGAACTTGAACGAGGATAAACTGAAATGTTTCATTGTGCGAAATAGAAATTATTATTGGTTTGAATTTTCGGAGATGAATGGAAGTTCGTTTGTATTGGATATTGATTTGAATATGAAGTAAACCATTTTCTGGTTATAACATTGTTGGACAATGAAAAAGGATTTGTGGCAATAAAAATGCAAGATTGAATTATTTCATGTGGGACGGAATTGAGGGAAAAATAGTTAAAATATATGAGTTTCCAAGGTGATTCAACAATAACTATTGGAAAATTTCTGGTTTACAAATGATAGAAAAGTGTTTTGAGTAATTCAAAAAGGAGAAAGCACCTTTACTTCACTGAATATTCAAAAATATATTAAGCACCTTTAAGCTTCCCTGAATATTCAAACATATATTGGCTATCTGCTAGGACCACAGATAGGCACTGGATTAGGTAAGGAAATGTGAATGTATAAAGTTGATTTGTATGGAAACATTTATTTTGAAAATGTTTGTTAATGTTAAATTGTTTTTTTTTTCAATCTGATGTAATAATTGTGAATATTATAAATGGAGGATTTTGGATAATTTTTCTTTGGATGTTAAATTGGTGTTATATAGACTTTTGTATTTGTAATTTTCAATGGACTATGTCATGAAGATATATTTTATAGGAGTTTGTTCAAAGGATTCTTAAGTAATCATAGACATTTTTTTTTCGTATATGGACTATTTGATTTTGAAGGACTTGTTGGTAGTATGCGCTCCAGGTTAAACATTCCATAGTTCAGGACTCGGGGAGTGATCCGGAGTTTCGGGTCGGGGGTTGCATATTTCCGATGGAGTTGTGTCTCATAGGGAAGTAATCGTGATGTGAAGTAAGAGTCAAGTTCACGCGACCTATCCGAAGAGGTCGAGACTGATATGGCCAAGTTGCGTAAAACCAACGAAAGATAGGTATACAAGGAGTTTTCAATGCAATGGTCTCAAGTAGTTCTGAGCAGTTGATATTGCCTGAGAGTAATTTTTGCAGGAATATTATGTCGGTAACACATCTTCTGTGAGAAAGTGATGGAAAGGAACCAATAAACATTCCACTAGTACGATAGTTCTACCAACTTTCCACAAGCGTGTCTTCTTGCAGTGGAAAATATTTTTTAAAGCTTGGGTTGATATCTTGGACAATCGAGGTAATTTTCAAGCCTTTCGTTGTCTCCTAGACTCGGGAAGTTTGACGTCATTCATAACCTAAAAGGCTGCCAAAAAACTGGGCTAGTTCAATGGTAGAGTAATTTTTCAATTAAACCAAGATCGAAAGGTATTTTGTACCGACAATTTACCCACATCAAAAATTTATTCAGAATCATTGTCACATATTACAAATATTCACTTAGTTGATCGTACTGTAACGTAAATAAACTTAACTTGGTTTTACTAATTTATTTCACACTTAAATTTACAACTAATTCATATTACTAACTACGCCACTGTATCGCTCGACGTTATCGGCTGCTCAGACTGAGACTGCCTCTTGAGGGCTGCCTATTTATCTCCGTTACAGAATTCTTGATGTTTCCAATTCTGGCGGTTGGCGAACAGCATGTTCCAGTTATTTCCAATATTGACCGTTGTTTTCCGCGGCAGCGCGACTGGATTGTTCTCGAATATCTCCGGGGATGACATCATCGTTGTCGATGGCAACGCGTGAGGTGACAGGTCCGGCCTAGGTTCGTTACATTGCCCCCTTCTTAAAGACATTTCGTCCCGAAATGTCATCCTTGGAGTGTGACGATATCTGCATGACTCCCCATATTTGCACCGTGAAGTTCGATAGAAGTAACACTCCACGGTCTTCATGACCGGTCGTAGAAAAGGGTTACAGCAAACCAAAATCTTGACGCCGCTGGATCTGAATATCGCCTCCAGCATACTTCTTATGACTCTCCAGTCCAACTCATCAATACCACAGGACAGTTTTGGAATTGCTAGATCCACCAGATTCTGGTCCACCATAGTATCTCTCAGTTTGGTGAGACTCTTCCAGACATCTTCATAGGACGGTTTATCTTGGGAATGCCTCTTGGTAACTAGGTAGTAGATGTTTCTCTGGCCTTTCTTCAACTGTAGCACCCCACCATCTTCTGGATTCTGCTCCCGCAGTGTTTGGAGTTGACCAAATTTCTTGGAAAACACTACGGCGATGCCCCTGGACATTCGAAGACCCTCTGCCACACAGTGCGCTAGTGCGTAGTCAGCAGGCACCTCGAAAAGGTCTCGTGACTCCTCTCTAGTAACCCCATGTAGAACTTTCTGCCCGTTTGAATACAAGGACATAAACTTCTCGAACGTCATATCATCCTCCGGTGGCTTGAGGGTGTGAACTTGGTCATGGTTTCCAGCGTAAGGGGCCAACCTGTTGAAATGGACGACCCTTGGTTTCCCTCGGGGTGGCTTATGGATTCGGTACACAAGGTCGTTTATCCTTTTCACGATTTTATACGGGCCTTCCCACGAGTTCCGCAACTTTGGTGATAGTCCACGACGACGTTTGGGGTTGTACAGCCAAACCAGGTCATCAACCTAAACCCTCCAGCGTCGGCCTTGATGTCATAGGTCTTCTTCATTTTATCGCTGGCACTCTGGATGTTCAACCTGACTCGTTCGTGGATGTCGTCCATTCTCTGCCGAAGTTTGATGACGTAGTCCTCTCCCGCAGTGTCTTGTCCTGGCGGTATCCCAAACTTCAGGTCACAAGGCAGTCGCAGTTCCCGGCCCATTATAATACTAGCAGGAGTTTGACCTGTTGACTCGTGTACTGCGGATCGATAGGCCATCAGGAAAAAATGAAGATACTGGTCCCAGTCTCTTTGATGGTCAGAGACAACCTTGGACAAGTGGCGGTTGATCGTTCTGTTCATCCGTTCGACCATTCCATCGGACTGCGGATGTAGGGCCGTGGTTCTTGTCTTGCGGATGTTCAGCAGTAAACATATTTCTTGGAACAGGTTGGATTCGAAATTTCTGCCTTGATCCGAGTGCAGCTCCATTGGAGTACCAAATCGACATATCCACTCTTTCACCAAGACGTCGGCGACGGTGATGGCTTCCTGGTTGGCAGGGCATAGGCTTCCGCCCACTTACTGAAGTAGTCCATTGCCACAAGGATGTATTTATTCCCGTGGTCGGATACGGGAAACGGGCCGGCGATGTCAATGGCGATTCTCTCGAACGGGCTGCCTACGTTGTACTGACGCATCGGGGCCTTGGGTCGTATTCGAGGTCCATTGCTAGCAGCGCATACAGCGCACTTTCTGCACCAGTCCTGGACGTCAGCTTGACAATTGGTCCAGTAAAACCGTTGCCTCACTTTCTGCAGGGTCTTCGTCACTCCCAGATGTCCTCCAGCGACTCCATCATGGATTTCCGCAGCACTTCCTCTCTTCTGTTCCTGGGAACAATTATTTGGCGTCTGTCTTCCCCACCAATGTCGGCCTCCAACACACGTTTCAGGATCCCATTGTCCAGAATAAGAGAGTTCCATTGTGCCCAATAGGACTTAACAGCCGGCGAGTAACCTGCGACTTCCTGCCATGATGGTCTTCGATTGCCCTTCTTCCAGCTGACGACTAGCCAAGGTCGGGGTCTTTCTCTTGGTCTTTCTGGATCTTGCTGTCATTCCAGTTGTCATCCATTGCCGCGGTTCTACAAAGTGTTGCTTTCTCTTCTGCTCGTCGGCAATGTGAGCAATCATCTGGACATGGTCTTCGCGGCAAGGCATCTGCATTCTTATGGTAGTTCCGGCTCGATGTTCGATCTCGAAATCGAATTCTTGGAGTCTCTCGATCCAACGTGCTACTTGACCCTCAGGATTTTTGAACTGTAAGAGCCATTTGAGAGCTGATGGTCAGTTCTCAACACGAATCTTCTTCCATACACGTACTTGTAGAAGTGCTCCACCCTTTACAACAGCTAACAGCCTCGCCTGGTGACACAGTAATTGCGCTCTGGTTTGCTAAGCGTCTTGCTGAAATAACCAATGACCTTCTCCTGTCCCTCCTGGATCTGAGATAGGACAGCTCCAAGTCCCACGTTGCTGGCGTCCGTATCCAAAATGAATTTCCCTTTGGGTAGGGGATAGCTCAGTATAGGTGCGTTGATCAAAGCTCCTTTCAGCTTCCTGAATGAGTCTTGACATTCTTCGGACCACTGGAACTTTGTTTGGCCTTCCGTGAGCCTGGTCAGTGGTTTAGCGATTTTGGCGAATCCCAGCACATATCGGCGATAGTATGTGCATAAACCAAGGAAACTTCGAAGTTGGTGAATGTCTTTTGGGATGGGCCAATCCTTAACAGCTTTGATCTTCTGGTCATCCACTGCTACTCCTTCCCCAGAGACAACGTGGCCGAGGTATCGTACTTCTTTTGGAACAGATGGCATTTCTTAGGCTCAGCTTCAATCCGAGTTCCTCAGTCGCAGGAATACTTCCTCCAAGTTTTTCACGTGGTCCTCGAACGATCTGCCGACCACAATTATGTCGTCGAGATACACTAGACACGTGTTCTATGAGGGTCCCTTCAGCTTTTTCCCCCTCAATCTTTCAAAATGGGGGGCATTACAGAGGGGATAACGGGAACTGCCACAACCCGGGCCGAGGGTTTAAAAACAGTCTTTTTTCGATTTTCCCCGGGGCCTTTTACTTAAATTTACCACTCTTCAGAAAAGGGGGCGGGGAAAAAACGTGGAACCCCCAACGTGTCTAGGGGGTCATCTATTTGGGGGGGGGTAACTGTCCTTCTTCTACTTTTATTAAGTTGGCGTGTTACAAAAACGTGTCGATCTCCTTTTTTTTTTCCCCGGCCGACTGGGGGGACCGGGGGCTGCGATGGTTCGATAACCCCCTTTTTTCCCATACGCTTTTGGGGGGGCCCCCCCTTCCCTCCAGGGGAAAATTTTTGGGGGGTTCCTTTGGGGGCCCCCAATTCGGGGAACTTTTGGGTACTTTTTTTGTCCAAATGTCTTAAAAGACTAAATCTCTTTTTTGGGGTTTTACGGGGTTTTTATATCTTTGGAAAAATGGAAAATTTTTTTTCTGTAAGGGTTGAGGGGTTTTTGGGCCCGACCGGACCCGACGGCGTGTTTAAAATTTTTCCCCTTTTTTTAAGGTCACGGGAAAAAATTTTAAAATTTATGATTTTCCGGTAAAAAATTTTGCCTAACAGGGTTTTCCCGGGGGAACCCTCGCCCCAATTTTTTTCATCATAAGTTTGGGTCAAAAATCCCACGTCCCCCACGCTCGCCTCCCGTCAGGCGGGCCCCCCGGCGTTTCAGCCCCCGGGGTTTTTCATCTTCAGCCAACAGCACAGGATCCTTTTTCCCCTTTTCTCCCAAAATACCAGCCTTTCCATTGAAATGGACGCCGTCTTTGGAACACCCTCTGGGTTTGATGTCCTTCCCCGGGTTTTTCCTGTCTTCGATTCCCTACAAGTCCCGATTTTTCCCTTTTAAATTCCCAAAAAATTTTTTCAATCGGAAAGGGGGGCCCGTAGGGCCCCCCCGTTGCGGGCCCCCAGTTTCCCCAAATTGTCGGTTCAATTTTTCCCCGGGGTTCTGGGGGGGGGAAAAATTTCCCCCCTTTTTTTTAATCAGAGCATTTTTTGGGCTCGTTATTTTTTGGACCTCTCAAAACCCCTTTCTCTCTTTCGGGATAGCGACATATGGGGGGGGGGTTTTGGCCCCCGGGAGGGCCCCCTTTTTGACCTTTTTTGGGTTTTTTTATCGGAGACGGGGCGAATGTTGGGTTGCCCCCCGATTTTTCCACAATTCAGCATCTTATCCGCTTTCGGAAAATTTCCCCTTTATTTTTTTTTATGCGGTTTAAGTCGCATGCCCCCGTGAGTCTTCTTCAATCTTCAACTTTTTTGGTTTTGCAGGTTGGCCCGGGGAAAATTTTCCCGGAAAAGGGCCCACGAGATGTGTTGGAGAGGGTGTAACGCTTGTCTGGTTTTTGGTCAGGCCACCCAAAAAAACCCCGAACCGCTAATGCCCAACATTTTTTTTGTGGCGGGTTGCAAAGGGGCCCCCAAACGTAAATTTCCCTTTAATTTTGTAAGGATTCCCCCCATTTCGCAGCGTTTTCCCGTTGGGTTTTTTCCCCCCAAAAGGGGGGCCTATCAATTTGATGTTTAATCGCTGATCGGTCCCCTGCTTGGGGGTGGGGTTTGTAAAAAGCTTCCCCCCAATGCGTGTTAGTGTCAGCTCTTTCCCCTTCCACCCCTTTTTGGCCGCTGCTTCAAACGCCCGGGGGAATTTTCCATGGAGCCCTTGAATTAGGGGTTTGGGGGAAAAATTCCCCATTTCAGAAATGCCCTTTTACATCTTGTATACCCTCTTTTTTTCCCCCGAAAAAAAGGCCCAAAATTTTATTTTTTTTAACCCCATTCTGTGGGGGGCATATCAATTCGTTTTTTCCCCCCCTTTGATCGTTTTCCCCTTTTTTTTTTCCATTTCTGCTCGATTCCGTCTTTTATTTCATCGCTGATTTTTCCTTCATCTTGTCCTCTCTGCCTCGGGGTTTTTTTTTTCTTTTCCGAAATTTTCCCCCCCCGAGTTTTTTTTTTTGGCCTTTTGTGTTTTCCGGGGTTACCCGGGTTTCAGAAGCTTCTCTTCCAAAATTTTTTCTTTAAGTTTTTCCAAATTTTTGAATTTTTTTTTTGCTTCTTTGATTTATAGAATTTTCTTGGCTTCTCTTCCCGTTTTTTAAAATTTTTTTCCAAAATTTTTCTATTATCGGACTCAAATCCCCGAACTTCGAATAAAAAAAAATTTTGGGGGCCCCAACCCCTTTTTTTATAATCCTTCTGCAATCTTTCCCGGGGTACTTGTTTTTTTTGTTTCCAGTTCCTTTCCCCCAATTCCTGTTTCAACCGCTCCTTCAAATCCGCAAAAGGGGCCCCTTTTTTTAAAAAAATTTTTCCCTTTTACGGGGTACGGGCTGTTTCCACGAAAAGTTTTTCGTTTTTTTTAAAATTTATTCGCGAATTTTTTCCCCGGGGGCCCCCCGTCGGGCTGTTCCCCCCGAAGGGAAAGTTTTATTCCCACAATTTACTTGGGGAAAAAGGGTTTTTCCCTTTTTGGGGGGAAAAGGTCTATCAATTTATTTTCTGACTATCCCTCCGTCACGTTTTTTTTCAAAATCTCGCTTGGCACCAATTGCGTAAATAAACCTTGGTTTTACAATTTATTTCCCTTAAATTTAAAAAATTCATTTTACAACTACGCCACTTTGTCCTGACGTTTGGCTGCTCAGCGGAAACCCCCCTTTGGGGGGTGCCTATTTTTTCTCCGTTAAAAATTTTGGTGTTTTTCGGCGGGGAATTTAAATTTCCCCCATTTCCCTATTTTTCCCTTGTTTTCCGGGCAGCCGACTTTGTTCTGAAATTCGGGGGTGACATCACGTTGTGATGGAAATTGTGAAAGGCGGTGGTTCGGGGGAAAAATTTTAAAAAAAAAAATAGATTTATTACTGGGCCGATATTTTCCCCCCCGTTTTTTTTAAAGGTATAATTT
>JAFIRS010006725.1:0-33002 GCA_018342105.1 Gonioctena quinquepunctata | reverse complement strand
ACAGGATGAATGCCCTCCTCGCTTGGAGAGTACAAAGGATTCATGAAGGTCATGATCACACATAATATGTATGCCTACACCACAGCTTCAGTCAAGGTCAAACAAACATCGAGATCAAATCTTTTGGTTGCCGAAACAATCCCAACATCAAAACTCAAGGTCAAATCTCAAAGTCAAAACTTAATGTTATGAATCTCAATGTCATATTCAAGGTCAAAACTGAAGTCGAATCTCAAAGTCGACCAAACCCAATATCAAAACTCAATGACAAATCTCAAAGTCAAATCTCAAGGTCAAACACACACACATTGCACACCTGCAACTATTCAAGGTCACACGTGACGTCATAGTGGTGGGGGGAGAGCCAGAACCGGCTTAAATCTCCTACTCTCAAATATTCCACCATCACTGTTCTCACCATATCCATCTATATCCACACAAATAAATTTATAAACGTAGTCTACAATAGCTAATAACACATTAGAAAACTATTTAAGGTAACAGTAATAATTTGAACCGCTATTAGGAGGGCATTTGATGGTCACGTGCTTCCCATCTATGCTCCTGAGGCAGTTGGGGAACTGCCATGAACCCTCAAATCTGGATATTACTCTTTCCCATAATTCTCTGGAAGGTTCAGGCATATAAATAGGCTGAGCGTGTTTCCATAATGCTTCGCAAACTACATTCATAATTTGGCTTACGGTCGTGAATCCCATTCGATAGCTGCGGCCGATTGTTTAAAAAAATATCCATTAGCAAGGAACTTCAAAATATAAATAAAGTGACATCTTCGCTCTGAAAAAACCCATACAGGTTAGCAAGCCAAAAATATTTATCGCCATAAAAGTTGGCCTTGGGCTGCTCAAATATCTGCTTTCAAGCCGTTTCGTCAGTTTGCTCAAACAACAAGTAATGTGGACGCGACAGTTAATGAAGACACTCGAAACAGTCAGGAGGAACATCATACAATAGAAACTGAAACGTATGGTAGTAGTTCTGATGTAGCTCTGTCTAGGTCATCCGCAAATATTGCCGAAAAATCAAACATTTTTTTCCTCTCCTTAGAAACGCATACTGCACCGCAGTCATCACAGTCAAACATTACTCCTCAACTATCGAAAAAAAGGGCACCCAGATCTTTTTTTCTTTCTGAAAGTATAGTTTTAATTAATATAAATGACAATTAACAAATATATACAAGTTTTAATTATTAACAAAATACTTACTTTTCCCTGTTTTCGTCCTCACATAAGGCTGCAAGTGATAGCACTTCATCTCGATCATTCATTGTATCTGCCTCCATTCTTTTTTTTAATAAGCACTAATTAACAGCAATACATCAATAAAAATATTTTTTCACTGGCCGAAATATGAGACTGATCGCCATAGTGTGTGTCAAAATGATCGCTTATGAACCAGCCTAAGCGATCCTTCCTTCCTTGAACCAGTCTAAGTGAAAGCAAATTCAGTGAATATATTGTGCGAAAGAATGAAACACAACCTTACCTAACTTGGCTACAATTGATATCCAAATAAGTTAATCAACCTCACGAAATAATACTTTTCTCCGCTCATGGACACTTCGGTAGTGGTGATTTCTCTAGCCTTTTATGGATTCTAACTTGGGCATAATATTGACAGTCAATCGCCAGACAGACGTGCATCTAACCTCTGAGTTATTTCTACATAATAACTTGCCACCAATATGAGTAACAGCGGAATCAGATGTCAAAAAATTCACAAATTAAAAAGAATCGTATCCATGGAAAAAAGGAAACATTCCTAATTGAATATTGTATAGAAATATTATTCTGAAGATTGAAAAATATACGACAATTGTGAAGTCATATTTTGAAACATTCAACAGAATACAATAGGCGAGGACACGAGAAATTATTATCGCTTTAAATATGCTTTTGAATACATAACGCATCTATAAATGTACCTAGACAACATTTTTCGAGTCAAATTTCAATTACAACAGTCCCCATTCGTTTTTGAAAATCAGCAAATTATGAACCTACTAATATTGGCGCTATTTGTGACGTAAACGACCGAGCAGCCAATATGCGTAATCGGGTTGATTGTGACGTTGACGGCAATGTTGCCAAGTTTCTTATACTGTAAATATCAGAACTAGGCCACTATTCGCAATGTCAAGCGACGATGGCGGATTTGAAGGGTGTTAAAACATCGATCTGTCATAAAACAATATATTGTCGATTTTACAATGCACATAAACCTTGTTATTTTTGGTATTATGAATCGTTGTGGTCCATCAAAACGATTTCTGAAGAGAAAGCCAACCATTCATTCTTGTTATGAAGGCGCGGCCTGAGATTTGAAAATATGGCAACGTTGCAAAATTGATTGAAGCTGTCAACTGTCAACATATTGCAATGGCGCTAGAAAGAAGCCATCTGAATTTTTTTTTTTTTTCAAGTTTTTGAAAATAAAAAAAAAGGCAGAAAATAACCAACAAATTTCGTGTCCTCGCCCATTACTTTCCCGGTTGAAGTCACGCTGGACACTGATCTACATCTAATAGGTATTGTGAAAAGACCCAACAGAAATAATGAGAAGGTGGAAATTTGCATTTTTATTCAGATAGTTCTTCGACAGTTGTTTTTAGTTAGATGTTACAAAAAATAACTTCATAATTGTCGTAGATTTTCAAATTTTCAGAAAAATATTTCTATTGAACATTAAATCAAGAATGTTTCCTTTTCAACATGAAGTTTTCAGTCGAAGATGATTCAACCCTGTTCAGATTATCGAACAAATCAATCGTATCCTACCATTGAAAAGAAAGTGTTACGATAATTGAATCAAGAATTGGGTAATGTTCAATTTATTCATTGTAGTTCATCAATGTTCATGAAATAACTATTGTAGGTATACAGTGTGCCGTTGGAAAAAATAAGAAATTCAAACAGGTCCAAGTAAGTAGAAACAATGTTCGAAAATTTGGACCTTCCGAGTGCCATAATTCTGCGGAAAAAAATCTGTTGATTATTGTGTTAGGGGGATTCTATCGCAGCTGTGAAAATTTCGGAAAAATGGCTCAGGTAACCATATAATTTAGTTTTACTGAAATTATTGAAAATTCAGATCGCCCGAATAATCAAAAGCAGGTAATGTAAACGAAGGAAGTGTTCGATACGAGGAAAAAAGAAAGCTGGATGACGTTGAATCCAAATTTTTTTGACTATCAAATGAAGGCACGGAAATAACCTGAAGAAGAACAGAACGAAAATGGCCATACATCCCTTTTTGAAACCAAAATACCCTATCTACATTTGACGATAATCAAACGTTGGAATTCAAATCAAGCGTGCTAAACTTGCTAAAAATATGAAAACATAGAAGCAGTGTTCTACGATAACATACAAATTTATTATGATTTTTGTTCCGCTCAACAGGAAAGACCTGCTCATTTTACTCAGCCATCTTCCAGTTTTACGACTCAACTTATTCGTCAGACACCTACACGTTATTATTATCTCAACTGTTAATTCCTTGTTCGTTGCACAGTCAAGATTTGCACTGCTTAGAATTGTCTGATATTCAATAAAGAATAGAATAAAACTGTGACACTCAACTGGGAATTTTAGCATTCTAGTTAATCAATATTGTTATGTACCTTATACATATAGCCAATCGCTCTTCATATTGATCTTTCTCTTTCAAATCTCCCACTCTGTACAAAAGGTCATGAAAAGTGGACTTCGACATTCGGAAAAAGTTGAATAAATTCGAATCATCCATCCTCAGTTGACATTGACCTATGCCTACAAATCAAATTATATCGCTGCCTCACAATTACGTCGGCTGCGACGATAGAGCCAATATAGAGCGAGATTATTCACATCATTTACAATCTGCACTGATAAGCCGAGAACTAAACAGTGAACTATTTACCGCTATGAATATTGCCCCCTTTAATCACAGATTCCTAAAAATCACCGATTCGGTGTTGTGTGAATAAGCTTTCAGATAAAACACTATACAAGATCGATTTGCATGACTAGGACTGCATGTTCTTTTTGTAGTTCAACAAATCAGAATATGAAACTTAATTAACATTGAAATGACAGTCACGGTCATATATATTATGTCATCATGGAATCTCTATAATTAATGACATCTGCTTAACCTACAAATGACTCTAAAACTCAACCACCTCTCCATCAATAGAGATTTTTTCGTGATAAAAATACTACCAGGAAACCGACTATGCCATCATACGAAAGACGGTCTGTCGTTATATCCTTTATGTTTCCTACTCCCAACTGACATTGCTTCATTTGTTATAAACATTTAAAAACAGTTTTTTTTTTTTATCGTTTTTGAATTGTAACTTGAAATCTAATGAAGCACTCTTGATACTCTCAATGGACGAATTGTAGACAATCAAAATGCAAAGAAAATGAGCCCAGTACGACTCAATCGGATTATTAGTAAGGGAAAAAAATCCGAAAAACCGAAAAAAATCTGCGTTTTTTTTTAATTCATTACACCGCCAATTTCTAAGTTTTGAAGCAGGCACTCCACGACATAGTAGTGATTGAAATCTACTTTATGTGTGGAAAATTCAGGCACCGTTGGATCATTAGTTTTGGCATAATTGCAATTTGACTTAGTTAATGCACTTTATTGCAGCAGAATTGGATGCGTCATAGGTGGTCAGATTTCAATTTTTCTAAAAGATTTTGAGAGTTGATGTAGAGTTCTACAAAATGACTATTCTCATTTTGCGTTGAAATGCTGCGAAATAGACGAGAAATACTTGCAAACATGACCGAAAACCGGCGAGTGCATGAAAGTGGCTCAGGTTCACCGCGTCGGCTGCTCTACCCCTACTACTCAGCCGCTTTCATGCACTCGGCCATTTTCGGTCATGTTTCAAGTATTTTTCACCTATTTTGCAGCACTTTAACGCAAAATGAGAATGAAAATTTTGTAGTACTATACTTCTATTCCTGAAATTTTTTTTGAAAAATTTCAATTGGACCACCTACGACACCTCCAGGTCCGCTGCAATAAAGTGCATTGAAAATTTCAGATTGCAATTATGCCAAAACTAATGATCCGACAGCGCCTTAGTTTTTTACACATAAAGTACATATTAATCACTACTATGTCGTGGAAAGTCTGCACTACAACTTTAAAAATAATGGAGTAATGCATTTTTTCCGGTTTTCTCCGTTACTAATAATACGATCGAGTCGCGTTAGGGCTATTTTGTGCATTTAAATTCTCTACAATTCGTCCATTGAGAGTATCAAGATTGCTTCATCAGTTTTAAAGTTACAAGCCAAAAACAATATACAATTGGAAAAAAATGCATTTGAATGTTTATAACAAATAAGGCAATGACAGTTGCGAGTAGAAAATATAACTGGATATGACTACGGACCATCTTTCGTATGATGGCACAGTCGGTTTTCTGATAGTATTTTTGTCAAGGAATCAATAGAGCAGAAAATATCTATTGATTGGCCTAAATAATCACCGCTTCATTGGGGATCTACATTATTGGCTAATTATCAATATTATGTGTGAAAAAATATTTCAAATTCGATTTTTTTCCATTATTTTATTCTAAAGAAAACTAATAACAACAAACAAATAGCACTGGTAATATCACTTCCGTTTGTGCAGGTATATGAGACGAGCTTCATCTTTGGAGTACCTGAAAAATACAGGAAAATATGAGATTATAGGAAAATATGTCATCAACATACAGAAAATGGCGATATTTCATCATGTTTGCTAGCAACCCCACCTTTCAAATACCATTTGCTTCCTGGTGAAAGTTTAACAGCAATATTTGATAACGTACAAAATAATATATCCTTTTTTCAGGATTAAATGAATGAGCATACAAAAAAAACATAAACTACAATTGGATCAGATTTTACATGTTCTATATTTGCTCTACTTGTATCTTGTGAACCAGGAATGGAAGAAATCATTGGAAGAATTGGCTATTATTTTTTCTAGTGGATGTTCATTCATTACAGTCTGAAGTTTTGGCCTTGACTACTGTCCTCTTGAAGGTTCTCAACCATTAAAATGATTTTTGTTAGTGGATGCCAAAGGTTACATGGTGCGAAAGAAGTGAATGTTGTTGATATAAGTCCATCCAATATCAATCGCAGAAGCTGTTTCTATAGGGAGCAAATGAAAACTCACTTCGCTAACACGACCGTATATGCGAAGAAACAGAACGAAAAATAATCTGTACTACTCGTAAACATCTTCCGTCGGCAAACGGTAGATCAAAAGAGCCGATAGTCAACGTGGACTCGAGTGGCAGCTGTCTATTGTACACCCGATTCGTCTGGGCCAATCGAGTTGGACATCGATGCTGGCAGGTGTGTCTACGATGAGAGGTCATAAATCACGCGTTATATTTGTGTTTCAATAGCTCTGAAAGATTAAAAACCAGTAGCGTCTATGGTCTTGGTGTGTGCCGATCGAAATACGTTTTAGGATATAATAATAACCTACATCAAACAATGAAAGAAATTATTTCACTTTCTTGATGTATTTGTATAAATAAAAGCTTGTCTTTTCATTTTTCATTATTTATGAAGTATTTTTAAAATCTTAAAATATCTAAATAAAATTAGTTATCTCCGCCACTGCTGCTCACAGGATTTCGCCGCAAGACTTTTTTATGCTTCTGCAATTGATATTGGGAAAACTATAATTTTGTAAGTATTTGAATCTCTCGTACCAAGGTTCCCTTCGCCTTCGGCTACATCAGTAATTTTGTAATTGAAAATCCCCAAAGAAGACGGTCGCAATCTTCATTCTCAGATATAATGAAACAAAACTTTATGGGTTTGATAAACTGCACACGAACCACATTTTGATATAATTTTAGCACTTTCGGTTTCACCGGAAATAGTCTGACAATAATATTTTTTACATTATATTTTTTTGTTAATGAGATATGCTCTTGGAACATATATTGGGGAGGATGTTGGTTATTATCGAATGAATGAATGAGAAACCACTAGACACTAGTAAAAAATTACTAAAAGCGAAAACAAAATTTTTCACTCAGATTATCGAAAAAATAATACATAATATATTTAAAATTCGAAAGAAAAATATTTTTCCTGTGAAATCCAAAGGGTTTGATAGGTGTGTTTTCCACGCTGTTTATCAGACCCATCAAATTTCGTTTTTATTGCTCTAAAAAAATTACTGAAAACAAGGTGCGAAAATCGAGATATCCCTGAGTTCTTCACACAACTTTGAAGATAGACTGTGGGAACTGAATAAAGTTATTTTATTCCATACATTTCGATGAACTGTTCTTATTCTTCAATATTTCAGATCATAAGATGAATCAAGGGTTTTCCATATAATTTTGAAACAGTGAATTAATTTCATGAAATGTATTTACCAGTCAGTTAATCAGTGGAATCCATGTCCTCCAAAATCTCCTCCAAAGTGATCATCGTGTTTGGAAATATAAATCGGAACTTTCTTCTCCACAACGACTGGGTAGGGTACCTTTACTGGATAAGGTTTCTCAACGGTTACTGGGTATGGTTTTGGGTAGGGAACTGGATGAGGTACTGGGTAGGGTACCTTGAATGGTACTTTGACTGGATATGGTACCTTTTTCACAACGGGGTATGGAACTGGTTTTTCCACAGTTACTGGGTATGGTTTCGGTACTAGTACTGGATAAGGTTTCGGTACGTGTACTTTGACGGGAACCTGGAAATAACAGCATATCTCAAGATAGCAAAATATTAAGAAAACATATTCAGAAGAATAAAAATGTGAGAAATCTGGTATATACGGCCTTGGAAGCAAATACAAAAAGATGGATACATTCAAACCGATCGAAGGTAATGAGCTATCAGCATATAGCTTTTTCCTTGAGAAATATTCATTGCATATATGTTTCAAATGCATTTGGCACTGTGATTCTCATGGTTAATTCTACTATCATGTGTGAAATTCCAATTTTACTTCCAGAAGAGACCATCTGATTTAACGTACAGACCAAAAATGAATAGGTCGATGGGTTTACTTTATTTTCAAAACAAACCACTGACATGAATATATGTTTTGTAGTCGTCCTAATTCATGATTTATTGTAACAAATGAAATACATATTGTCTCGCAGAACTCTGTTCGAGAAATGTGATGTATTCTGCCAGAAATAACGACCCTGCCAAAGTACTGCGAGTGATTATTGTTTAGGAAACTTCATATGCTGAAAAATTATACTGTACAATTAGGAGAATCACAAAGAAAATCCAATCTTTTGCGCTATAGATGTAGAATGATGCACCTGAAGATACTTGTTTCCGAATGAAGTAAATCATCTTGCAATGACCTTCATAATATGTCATCATATTCCCTTGTGGTTTAGTCAAGAACAGATTCATCGATCCTAAAACAACATGACAGTTGAAAATCGTTCGGTGTAGCAAAAAATTATGGCTTAATATCTTCGAACAAAAAAATTGAAAATATACAATTATATCTCAGCTATAACAAATGAAGGTGTATTTGAATCAAGGTATGAATCATATAAGAATTAATGAAAAATTAAACTAATCTCAATGTAACAATTGATAATCATCGTTATTATAATAAATATTTCTATGTATATTTGAGTGTGTTCATTTTAGGAGTCATAAAACTTTTGTTATCACGAACTTGAATCTTCGGGTACCCCAAAAAATATTCATCGGCAGAATTTGGATGAATATAGACGAAAAAACTGCCTCTAGATTTCCTTGTCCAGGCCAGTAGATTTATCTATATAATACGTCACTTTTGGTGGTTTTCGTGATTTTTCAGATATTTCCCAAAATGCGTATTTTTTGCTTCCAAATTCAAAAAAAGTTCCTACGTCATCCTCTCGAAAAAAATTCCCAACACAAAATATGAAATCGAAACAGAGCTCCATAAAGAAGCGTTCAAAGAATTGAATACCACATTTAACGGAAATACGATTTGGATTCGGTATATTGCATGAAAATGCGATATTTGTACAAAAAAAAACTCAAATTCAACACTTTTGTTTCCAATAGACGGCCATCAAGGAAAATTGAATGTATGTTAAGATTCTATTCCATATCTTATCTTCAAAAAAACATAGACCATATTAATGGCGTCCTATTCTTCAGGATATTCTCTTTAATCAACGTTTGCTTCTAATTTTAATATAATGATTTTTCATGGAAATGCCTTTTTTCTGCAAGGAACGAACTAGAAGGCACCTTGTTGTTATTCCTTAAAAATACGTTTATTGAGTGTATCTGGCAAAACAGCCGAATTTAACGTATATTCTAAACTTATAGTAGAAGACTTGGCAACACAAAAACAATGAATTAATTCATATTTATCTTCTCTATATTTTTTGGGGTAACCGATGATGGAGAATATCATCGATTAACCAAAAATTATTTCATCCACTCTTTTCATATACAATATAAATTTTAAATCATCAATACTATTTTGATTCCATATTTTCGAGAGAAAATGCTAAAATACGGTAAATGTTTTGATAAATATAGTTCTTTGATTCTCTATTTTCTAGAATGAAAATTCAATTCAACATGAATATATAAAATGCAGGTGATTTTTTTGCAATAGATATAATATTTCTCTATTGATTTCATGAGTTTTATCCAAGAACAACTTGAATCTAGACGATAGAATCGTGAACTATGTCACATTTGACATAAAATTATTCTTCTTATTTCTAAAATTTGAGACAACATGAGAATCAGATTGTGCTTGATTGGTCTACCTCAGTAATTCCAATGATTTATCATATTACCGAGAGAATTGAGTAGGTATATCATATTTTCGTGGAAAACTTCCACCATAGAGTTCAGAAACGTAGCTTGAAAGATCAATCATTCTTATTTATGGAATTTTGTTAACTTCATAAAAATGTTCTCAATTGTATTCCATGAATTTCCATTTAGCTAGAATATATTAAGGTATTTCCAAGGGAAAACTCTGGAAATCAAATGAAAAGACTATCCTCCAGTATGAGTTATATGCAAATCTCGGTTTCGCGCCAAGTTTCTGTCGGACACTGTGTGAGAATGGATTTTTTCCAAGATTTGGAAAGTAATCTTTGAATTTGTATTGACTATCAATTTATATTCGTGTTATTTACTCACCTTGTATGGTACTGGAACATGTTTCACAACTGGGTAGGGAACGGGATGTGGTACTGGATAAGGTACTTTCTTCGTGATTGTCACTGTCTTGACTGGTTCGTGGTGATGCCCAAAACCTCCTCCATATTCATGTCCTCCAAAATCACCGAAGTCATAGAGTCCACGTTTGTTGTGCTTTTTTTCTTCTGTTGCTCTGTCCTCAGCTAACGCCACCACAGTTAGGCATAGTAATATCTGCAGAAATATAAATATTTCAGAACAGTTGGAATTATTTTGATGAATAAACAATTGAAACTCTGTAGTATAAAAGTAAACAGAAAACACTCACTTCACTGAATGATTCTCACTGAACTGGGTTTACAAAACCACGACACGTGTATCGTGGAGATGATACTAAACTCAACAATCACGATGTATTATATTAAATAGTCAAGGCGGGTAATCGCAGGTATATGATCCTAAATAATAAAAATTATTAATAAACATAATTTTTCAATTTTTCATAAACCTCCATATACCGACATCACAATACATAGTACATCAACGCATCCATACCAACATAAATTTGCCGCGTATAAAAGTATGATACACAGATTAATTAATATTACGGTTTCTGAAGAAAATTTCAATAGAGAATTGAATATAATCAAACAAATTGCTACTAATAACGGTTATGGTCCAAACCTTATGGATAATATTATTTCAAGAAAACTTTATGAAAAAGCTATAAGAAAAGTGTTTCCTACTCTTAACGTAAAACAAAAGTAATTACATATTTAGGCCATCCTACCGAAAAAATTTCTACTTTTTTGCGTCAAAATAACATCAACATCGCATATAAAACAGATAATAATTTAAGTAAATAAAAATAGAACTGAGAAATCTGATGAATCGGGAGTATATAAATTAACTTGTGGCTCTTGTGCACATTTTTACATCGGCCAAATAGGCAGAACATTCAAAAACTGTTATCAGAACATAGGAACTGTTCCGTCAATGTAAAAACAAATTCAACTTTTACTACTGACCTCTTGATTGGAAAATATTGTTTTGTTAACGATTTCGAAATATTACATACAGAGACCTCGACCTTCTAGAAAGTCTGGAAATTAATAAATGCAAGAAGTCGCAATTTTTGCTTGATGTTCAAATTAATCTAAATAATTCTCCTTTGTTGCATTTGTTTTACTGAAGATTAAACAGGTAATGGATATAATATATGTTCTTCTTGGTCTCATTCCCTAATGGATATTCCTTAATATAATCAACATCCTTAATTAGATTTATATACCTGCTATTACCTGCCTTGACTATTCAATATGATACATCGTGATTGTTGAGTCAGTATCATCTGCAATTGAAGAAGCTATTGTATAGCAAAACACGTGTCGTGGATATGTAAACCAAGGTTTAGTGAGAATCATTAAGTGATGTAAGTTGCTTTTGTTCACTTTAATATGGATTTTCATCAAGTATCGGCCACATCAATTCAAAATATGTAGTCTAACATATTGATAACAGTTGACTCAGTATGATTGTTCAGTTACAAGTTCAGAAACGCTCTTCTAGGATCGAAATATAACAGTGTTTCTACATGCTATAGTATGGCTACAAAAAATCAATGAAGTAAATCTGAAGTATCAGAATACACTTTCCCTTCGTAGTCATTTGTTCAATCACTTTGAGAAATATTTATAAATCACGTATTTGATGATCCAATAACAGACATTATAACTTCAGTAATTATTACATATCGCAATTATTGCTCGCAAATGCATATGAAAGGCAATCAATAATAGGTGGGTAATAAAGTATAACAAGCAGATACAATTCAGTTAAAAATGTGTTATAATGTGATGATTGAAGGTTGATTTGTGTGTTCCATTACATTGATTCTATATTTTTGAATTGTTGGAAATATTTGCAGAAAAGAGTTAGTGAATCAGAACTCGGTGTTTATTCGACCATTCCAAAGGCTTATCTGAATCGTTCAAAAAGATGTATCAGGAATTGATTGCCATATACAGAAACTCAAGGAGTATGTGATGTCATCAAGAAATAACAGGTGAATTTTTTGCAAAACTTAGTTATTATTTTAGGATTTTTTGACCATATAAATTCCAACCAAAACAAGTTCTTGTATAGGCAATTTCAAACATTTCAAGTTTCCATCATGGAGAAAAGTTAGTCAGAATTTGGTACAAAGTAAAGAGTAATATTTACTGTTAATTCTATCGTGATAATTGGCGGCATGTAGATCTCAATATGTTTGATAATATGAGCGATGAACGCATATCATAAGAAAAGGAGGCGAAACTTATGATTTATATGCCTATAAAACTTTTTCTCAACTGAAAAAAATTATTCCAACTGATATGCAAGAAAAGATCAAATACAAAATTATGAAGTATATTTAAATTAGCATCATTACCTTCCTGTGAGTAACCAGCTTTAATAGAGCCTTCCTTATTTATTATGTGTGGAATAAACTAATGACAATTTTGGGTAGTATCAATATCTCTGTATGTCGCCATCTATAATTTGTTGTATTTTATATATATTTTTTGCCGGATGGTACAAGTTTTTCGATTTACTTTTTTTTTTCCAGAAAGTCAACATAACTGTTCTGATGAATAGGAAACCATGATACTAAAAGGAGCACTTGGTTGCCTTCTCACTCCCATTTGCTATTGTGTTGCATTTCTGGAAAGTGCTGGAAGCTTGACTCGTGGTGCCAAGCCTATACCAACAATTGTTTTTAAAGGTAGAGGAAATTCTTAATGGACACCTCGTGGTAGTGTGGGAGTCCCTGAGTCAGATTCTTCCACTAGGATATCCACCCCGTAGGCTCGTTGATCTGCTACACAATAGCTCTCCACTTGTCTGACCCAGACCTTTTGTTTCGCCATGTCGTATCCAAGGTTCCCTATGGAGCGCCACTTCGAGGCCTCTCCTAGCAACTGCAAGTACCTACTACCGTGGCTACCTTGCAGCGCTGGACGTTCATCTGAATGGCCCTTGTCCTCTGTTCAGTGCCCTGAAGAGTTCTTTTCACATCCTGTAGAATGCTCGGAATCGCATCCTTTCCCCTGAAAGAAACCGTGAAGGCCAAGAGTTGCCCTCATTTCCTTTCGGTATTTCGACTCAATGATCATTTGTTCCCACGAGAAAGTGGTGCCCCCTGCATAGGGCTAGGGCTAATTACTCCTGTTTCTCGGAGGCTCCGTTGCGACATCGTTTTTTTTTAGACCTCGGTACCATACATCCGTCACCAGTGAGCACACATCTTGGATTTAGGTCTGTTTGCCAGAGCCAGAGATAGGCAGCCAACGGTTGTTGCCGCCTATCAATGTGTTGAGAAATTTCTGCCTTTTTATTTCATGGTACTAGATTGACTTTTCCTTTGCAAATTATATATTTTGCCATATATTATTTCGCCGGATGGTACTAGGTTTCCGAGTGATTCGATCTGATTTCGAGAAAGACCACATATCCATCCTGATTATTGAACAATGAAGCAGCTGTGGACAGTAGTAGCTATCACAAGATCACATCAAAGGTTATCCCCTTTGATAATTCATTTTGCTGCATTATTCGAATTATTTTCGAATAAAAATTCCTTGGTGACATGTTCAGTTCAAAAGATTGATATTACAAATAATTCTTGACAAATGTATCACGTTCTGACCCGACATATAATATAGCTTGTTTGTTCTTCACAGATTCAGATGCATTGATTCTTTTCAGTTCGAAACGATTACAGGTTATCGGACAAAGAAAACTAATCTACGTCTTTGCGAAAATGTATTGTTCGCTTCTTAAGAGCTTAGGTGTAATTAGCGTAAGAAGCGAACAATTCCGAATATTTCATTTCGACAACAATACTGGCAAGCCAAAGGTCGTTTAAGGTGGATCCCCCACGAGACAGTTGAATTAGGAAATCATTAAAATTTGGCATACACATTGTTTAACATGTGAACAACACCTCTATAAAATTTTAACAAGTTTCACCATCCCGAACCCGAGATATATATATAATTAACAGCACATTATTAATTCTACCGTTAGTAAGAAGTTTATGAATAACGAGGAGGAGCTAGAGGAGGATATCACAGATATTGTGAAAAAAAATCAAACTGATTGACCATCTAGTTTGTTGACAGATATAATCCAAACTACTATTGTTATTCAAAATAGTCCACGGTAACGCGCACAGCCTAAAGGGGGAGGGTCGTAGAGAAATGCGGATTGTGCCAGGGGACTTTTTAAAGAAGGACGGGGGACCATTTGAGGGTCCTAACGCGAAAAAGAAACTCCTTCTCCTAGTTGACCCCATCGATTTTAACGATACCCCCTCTTCCACCCCAAAAAAAAAAGTTCAAAAAGAGTACTACAAAAAAGTCCATTGAAGTTTTATCTAAAAACGATAATTTTTTCCCATGACGTATAATTTCTAGTTAGGGGAGGGTTCTGAAATATTTTTTTTTGCTGCGCCTTTCGGAGACATACATTTTTTGAGTCGCCGACTTTCTATAACGAACAAATTTCCTAGAGTCGATTGGGGGGGCAAATGCCCCCCTTCAAAAAAAAATTTTTTCGCGTTTCAGATCGAAAAGTCGTTTGAAATTTCTCGATTCCGTCGAAAATAATATTTTTGTCTCGTGGAGGAACCACCTTAAAATGTATCCGATAAAGTTTGTCTGAGAAGTGTTCACGATTTGAATTTTCAGCTTTTTGATATTTTTATGGAATGTTGTTGATAAATCGAACCAAAAGGAGTTTGATCATACTCTGTTGATTTGAGTCAGATTGCATAGAAATATTGGGAAGCGTTAGGAAGATTCGAATCCCTTTTCCAAAAATTGAAATGCTGTGTGTCAACCAATGAAAATATGTCTCAGCTCAATTGATGGCCATTTTAAAATCCAAAATTTCACTTATTAGTTTAAAAAAATGTCTGCAAGTTCAGGGAAATGGATATCCAGTTGATTGCAACTTCAGATACCTTCAATTAGTCCAAAATGAACGAAGGAGTTTTGCACTTTTCTTCCCTTATTTTCACACAAATTAGTCGAAAGAAGTTTTGTGAACAGTATTTGGACTCCCAGGTCTATGATTAAACAAAATCCATATTTGTAAGAACAACTTTTTTTGTTATTATAGAAAATATAAACAAAAATGTTCGCAAAACGATTACATTTCTGTGATTCATTTTTGTAATTCCAATATCGAAAATATATACAAAATTTCGTTTAACTTTTTTCCACAATTTTGTAATCCCATTTGACCCACATGAGAAATTATCAACATTATCACAGAAAAGTTAAAATCACTAGTAGGATAATTAGGACGTATTCATTTTTCTCTACAGTAAGATAAGACGGGCTATCTGAATAACATCGTTAAATAAAATATGATCTGTTCCTTCTTCTAATATCAGTGAACACGACGTAAAATTCATCAAATTGAACGTTGGCCTATTTGAACATCAAAATGAAGTGAATTTCGATTTTTGTTGGGTTTTGATAGGTTTTGTTATTCCTCATCGAACATTCGCCAATTTTTATCGTCGACAATTCTGTAAAGAAAATTACTTGGTATGAATTCAGAGAATCGCATAATCATTCCCGGCATTGTATAATATCATTTTTCCCTAATTTTGTTTGAAATTCGTAGTTCCCCTCGGTTCAACTCCCTTCTTGTTCTGACAACCTAGGCGTTTGATTTCTACCTAGGGTCGGTACCTATTTTAAATGAATTAATAATCCTAATATATCTGCCTCGAAAAATATATGGACTACAATCACTGAACTGTACTGAAATATTCACACTTACGAAAGACTTCATTGTAACAAATGAGCTATGGATATGTACTGATTACAATAAGCAATTCGAACCGTTATATACTATGCCAATCCAATATCTGAAAGTTACCCTTAATTAAAATAACTTATTATTTCTCTTTTCCATATTTCGTAATGTATAATACAGCTAACCAATAAAAAGAAATCTTTTGGAATAGGCACCAGTATGATTCGAATTGCACTTCCTCCATTGAGAAATAATAGACGGAGCCTGTAAAAATTGCAAAATGAGAGGTAGTATCGAATGAATCGACATGCGGACATTATTCACATCATTCTTGTTCGATGTAAATGGACCACTTTTTAGATGTGTTATGACATTATGTGCATACTTGTAATGAGTTCGCAGTATAGATTGCGCTCAATCTGGGTGAATTATAAAGAAAGAAAAACAACAACTTTAGTAGAGAGAATGTATTGCAGCTTGTTCTGTTTAAGATAAACGAAGGTACCAAACAGAAAGATGACATCAAATCTATTGGGATAAATACTTGAAATAATAGAAAACAATATTGAACATTATATTGTACTATCTGATTCACTATCTGTCCTAACTGAAATCAATTCATTGCCAAACAATTTTGAAAATCCATACATCAACAATATTCGCCGCCGCATACATAACATAAAAGATTTAAAAAATATAATATCTTTCATTTGGGTGAAAGCGCATCCAGGAATAAGTAGAAATGAAAATGTGGATAAAATTGCCAAAAAAAAAACATATATCATGGAGAGTTATTATAATATCAACCTACATCCAAAGATAACATCCGCGAAAGGAAGAAAAATATGACGAAGGATTGGGAAAACTACTGGAAAAATTATTGCAAAAACCACTCATCCCAATATACACGCATACAATCAAGCATTTCAAAAACATATTGGTCCCAAAATTTGAATGATAATAGAAAACAGATTGTCACAATAATAAGACTCGAAACAGGACATGCGTGTTATGCATCCCATTTGCATCGTATAGGAATGGTATATTCGACATTATGTAATGTCTGCGAGGAAGTGGAAGACCTGAATCATATATCCTTTAAATGCCAAAAATACATAAATGGAAGTAAGAAATTATATAAAAAACATATTGAATGAGATAGCCTCAACTCCCTTTAGTTTATCGTACGGAGTTGCACTAAATAAAAAAAATACAACCATGTCGTACATTTCGTCTTTGAAGCTTGAAGTAAATCATAGAATCTCTTTTATTGCTATATTTTATTAGGAATCTTGTGCACCTCTGTGTTTATCCTACTGTTGATCAACATTCCTATGAGCGGTCTACCTGTGTTGTCTGTACATAAATGTCCTGATCGACCCCAGGACGAGAAGCAGGTGACCTTGTCAGTTCCTAGAGATGAGATAAAAAAAACCAGGCCTCGGAAATAACTATACATTTACTAATTATGAATAATATAAATAAAACACATACATCACCTTTATAAGAAGAGGGATAAGAATTATTCAAGATAGTGGCTGGCTTCATGATCATTCCACTCACAAGCAAAAAATAAAATTGAAATATTTCATCTCAATATATTGAGTTGGTGAATATCATAGTTACGATGATAGAACACGAATGGAACAAATGCAAAATGAATGAACTTGGCTGAATAAACAGAGCGAAAAAAAAACATTCGCAGATTGGGAACTCGCAAAATTCTTCCAAAGAACTATTGGCATGTATTGATAAAATTTTGGATTCAGATATACTTATTTAAAAAAAACATCAACAAACAATAAATAATAAAAAAAATTGTTTTGAGACAAGCTCTTATTCAAATGCCCTAAAAAGTAAAAAAAAATGCTTTGAATGTGCGGAATAACCTACATTCCGTGAGTTATAGATTCAAGAGCTTGTCGCGCAAAGTTTACAGTTCAAATACAAAAGCGACAAGCTTTTGAATCTATAACTCACGGAATAACCTACGTCGCACATCCAAAGCAATTATTTTTTACTTTTGAGGGCATTTGAATACATGCTTGTCTTAAAAAGTTTTTTTTATAATTTATTTTATTTTGTGCTTTTCAGTAAGTACGCCTCAAACTACATTTTTGTTAATGCATGTCATTAGTTCTTCAATGAGGAGACCATCTAAAGATTAACACGTACGCCATCCTGGAGCTGCCATCTTCAATTCATGAATTTCGAGAAAAAATCATAATCTCCGACCCAGAAAACCTGCTCAAACCAATTTTGAATGGAATCGTACCATAATCACAGGGATCATCGGCCATCTTGTAGTCGTCATTATTATTTTTATGAATTTTGACAAAAAAAATAATTTTTGACCCCGAAAACCCCCACATACTAATTTTGAATCGAATCAGACCATAACTACAAAACTCGTCCGCCATCTTGAATTTGTGAATTTTGAATAAAAATTCATAATCTCCGAGCGCGAAAACCCCCACGTACCAATTTTGAATAGAGTCAGACCATAAACACAAATCTCGCCCGCCATTTTAGAGCCGCCATTTTGTTTTTTCTCTAACTAAAATTCCATAATGCATTGTCACGGAAACTATGAACACTTGCCAAATTTCACGTTAATCGAGCAACTAGCAGTGGGTCAAATTTAACTTGCATGATTTGATTACAGACAGATAGACAGACACCGGGTTAGGTGAAACTAAGTAAAAGCTTGTAAATAAAAGTAAAATAGTTTCCCTTGAATGTTCCCTGAAAGACAGAATATCTCTGGATATAGACAACATTCCGGCAGCAAATTGAGGTGTCCTCTCCTACCCCCCCTTGTCTTACTTAATTAATGAATCATTCGAAATGTATTTTCAAATATTCAACTATTCAACCCTTAAAATAGTTTTCATTTCTTTTGAACATAATGAGGGAGGAGAAACAAAAATAAATTGAAATGTTGTTCTAAGATGGTATGGTAAGATAAAATTTATGTGCTGATTGGGGAGTCGGCGGAAAATTAAAATGGGATTATCATATATTTGATTCGAATGATTGTTTATGTCCGTTCTATTGTTCATGCCGTTAGGTTTTTTCAATACGCATCATTTCTAAAAATTCTCTTTTTTTTTTAGTTCTGTGTTTTCGATAAGTGTGATTGAAGTCGTGATTTGTGATTTTTTCCAATTGATGTGTGCTGTTGATGCAGTTTTCGAATATTTATGAGCTTTCAAGTTACTGAGAAATTTGGCCAATGTATACTTTATTGCATAAGAGGTCGTCACAGAAAATTTGATATTTTATGTGTGTTTTTTGTTGTTGTAGCTGATTATATATATATATATATATATATATATATATATATATATATATATATATATATATATATATATATATATATATATATATATATATATACATATATATATATATATATACAGAGTGGCCACTTTTTTAATGGGATTGTATTGGTAACTTTTGAACCATAAGTGGTAGAAGGTCGGTCAAATGGAGAAAAAGTTGCATTCATAGAAGCATTGTCAAGCAGTTCAAACAAATCGAGATTATCAGGGCCGGTTATTGAGATATCATAAGAAAAGTAAATTCTGTCATTTTGATTTTTCTTTTTTTCCCACTTTGTTTCGAATATTATCGAAAAATGTCACAGGAGTTTTTTATTCGACAGTAAATTATCCTCAGCTTGACACAATCAGATTTTGTATCCAACGTTTCGTACGCTCTGGGCCACCTTCAACCTCATTTTTTTCAATACGGACCTGCATATTTTATGACACTTTTCGAAATAACTTTTAACGCTAAATCCAACGATATATCATACAATGTCATTCAAAGTTGATTTTCAGGTGATTTTGACCCTTATCCAAATTTCTTTGGGTCGGATCTGTATAACATTTAAGTACCTTTAGTTTAATTAACAACATGCAATACATTTCGATAAGAAAATCAACTTACTCATCTTCAACTGAATGGAACGAAACAGAATCAAAGCAAGAAACAAGTAATAATTATTTACAAATTTCAAGAGGTGAAAAACCTAATTCATAATAATTAAACGAAACTATCATTTAATGAAAGAAAAATCAAATGATTATTCGAAAGTAAATGATGAACATTAATGAAGTAAGTGTTCGAAATGTCCACCATTTTGTAAAATGCACTTTGCGGTTCTGGAACCCATACTTCTTATACATTTGCTTATTTCGTCTCCTTGAATACCTTCCAATACATTCTCAATCTTCTCGCGAGAAATTATTATTGTTGGATTTGTCATTTGTTCCGTTGAAACAAATTACAGAATCGAACTTTATTTTGAGATCATTACGATATAATTTTTGCAAGACTTGGTATTCAAATTCAAAATCATTGTATTCGCGTCTCTTGACTATTTTATTAACAGCAGTTTTTGATAAATTGCATTCACTGGCCACAGTTCTCGATTTTTTTTCTGGGTTCAATTGAATTTGGGTCAAAACATTGATATCGTTGATAGACTTGTTTTTTCTTACATACTCACAACTCTAGGTTTATTGAATGTATTATTTTCAAGTAGTAGGCCGTGGATAGAAAGGAACATAACAAGAAATGTCATATTATTTGTCACTTCGTTTATTATTGTGTCACAAGAACCTGTCATTAAATACTTTTCTGAGTAATTTCAATTTAACTTATTCGATATGGTAAGATACACTAATGAAGAGAAGAGAGATATGTACGAAGTGTACATAAAACTAGATAGAAATTCGTTCAAAGCACAACAAAGGTATGGTGAATTATATCCTGAAAGAACAACACCAAATATTAAAATGTTTCGACGTTTATCTACAACGTTACTTACACATAATTCATTCATCAAACCTAGAGGTACTTATGTACGACGAAACGAGCCTATCAATGACATCAATGTTCTGGCCCAAATTCGAATGAATCCCGGAATAGGATCGAGAACTATGGCCAGTGAATGCAATTTATCAAAAAGTGCTGTTAATAAAATACTCAAGAGACACGGATACCATGACTATAAATACCAAGCCGTGCAAAAACTATATCGCAATGATCCTGAGAGAAGGTTGCAATTCTGTAATTGGTTTCAACGGAAGGTGCGGAATAACAACAATTTTGCGCACAATATCATTTGGGGAGACGAAACGACATTCACAAATTCTGGCATGTTCAATCGGAGGAACAAACATTTTTATGCCACAGAAAATCCTCACTCAATTCATGAAGTTAGACATCAATATCGTTTTTCTTTGAACATATGGTGCGGTTTGTTGAATAATAAATTACTGGGACCCTATTTTATTGACGGCAACCTAACCGGAGCAAAATATGTAGAAATTGTAGAAGAAATGTTGGATGATCTTCCTATGCGGTATCGGCGTAATAGTCCATGGTTCCAACAAGACGGATGTGGTCCACACAACTCAAGAATAGTCACACTATCTAAATCGAACTTTTCCCGATTCATGGATTGGAACAGGAGGTCCAGTAGCATGGCCTGCCAGATCTCCGGATTTGAATCCGCTGGATTTTTATTTGGGGGGATTACTCAAAAATGAAATTTATGATACTACGAACCCGACAATGGAGATTCTTCGCGAGAAGATTGAGAATGTATTGAAAGGTATTCAAGGAGACGAAATAAGCAAATGTATAAGAAGTATGGGTTCCAGAACCGCAAAGTGCAATTTACAAAATGGTGGACATTTCGAACACTTACTTCATCAATGTTCATCATTTACTTTCGAATAATCATTTGATTTTTCTTTCATTAAATGATAGTTTCGTTTAATTATTATGAATTAGGTTTTTCACCTCTTGAAATTTGTAAATAATTATTACTTGTTTCTTGATTTGATTCTGTTACGTTCCATTCAGTTGAAGATGAGTAAGTTGATTTTCTTATCGAAATGTATTGCATGTTGTTAATTAAACTAAAGGTACCTAAATGTAATACAGATCCGACCCAAAGAAATTTGGATAAGGGTCAAAATCACCTGAAAATCAACGTTGAATGACATTGTATGATATATCGTTGAATTCAGCGTTAAAAGTTATTTCGAAAAGTGTCATAAAATATGCAGGTCCGTATTGAAAAAAATGAGGTTGAGGGTGGCCCCCAAATTAAATCTGATTCAACAAATTGAGGATAATTCACTGTCGAATAAAAAACTCCGTTGATATTTTTTGATAATATTCGAAATAAAGTGGGAAAAAAATAAAAATCAAAATGACAGAATTTACTTTTCTTATGATATCTCAATAACCGGCCCTGATAATCTTGATTTGTTTGAACTGCTTGACAATGCTTCTATGAATGCAACTTTTTCTCCATTTGACCGACCTTCTAACTCTTATGGTTTAAAAGTTACCAATACAATCCCATTAAAAAAGTGGCCACTCTGTATATATATGTGTCTCACTTCTCATGAAACACCCCCGTATCTTCCGTAATTATTGTAGTAGAATTATGTTCTTCTCAAGATCGGTACATATACCGGAGATGACTTAAGAACATATACTGAGCACCATGGGCGATGGATATAGCTATTTTTACGAAAAATAATATAGAGCAAGATAGGCTCAAAATTCTAACGGATTCGTGAGCAAGGCATCAACTTCATTACGAATCTATATATTTGCTAGATAATTTTCAGTTCCAAAATCTCCGAATTTATCTCACTTCTCATGGAAACAGCCCCGTATCTTCCGTAATTATTGGAGTAGAGTTCTGTGATTTGTCCACTAGAGATTAGTCCAAACTTTTCCTGAGGTTGACCTGAGTGATATACACTGCGCGCCAGGGGTAATGAACAACTCTTACGGATTCGTGATCAAGATATCAGCTTTATTTTATTACAAATCCATATTTTCGCTGAAAATTTTTCGGTCTGAAAAATCCGAATTTGTCTCACTTGTCGTAGATACACTCCCGTATTTTCCGTAATTATTGGAGTAGAATTCTCTAATTTCCACGAGTGTAACATATACCGTGAATGAGCCTAAATGGTTCTCTAGGTTGACCTGGGTGACATACACTGCGCGCCAGGGACGATGGATCTAAACTTTATCACCAATACATATTTTCACTAAAAAAGTTTCAGTTCTGAAAAATCCGAATTTGTCTCAATTCTCTTGGAAATACCCCCATATCTTCCGTGATGATTGGAGTGGAATTCTGAAATGTTTACTATCTTTAGATATACCGGAGATGATTCTGAATATTTTCTGGGGTTGACCTGAGTGACATATACTGCGCGCCAGAGGCGATTGTAATACTGATTTTGGCGAAAAACAATAGGAGGAGTCCAATTCGTCATTGGGACATCAAATTCATAACCGATACACATTTCTGCTGGGAAATATTTCAGTTCAGAAAAATTCTAATTTTCCTTACTTTTTATGGAAACATCTCCGTAATTAGTGGATTAGAGCTCTGAAATTTCTAAAATTCGTAGATATACTGGGGATGAGTCTCAATTAGCTCAGCTTCCGAAGGAGAGTACAAAAATATGAATTTTTCAAAGGGAGTACCAAACTTTATTCCCGAAAACATCACAAAATCGAATAAAGTGTTCAAAATAGAAAAACAAGTCAGTCAAATATATTCCTTTCTTTTTCTGTTTATTAATATCAATTAAAATAAGAGAAGCTCAATGTGGAAATACTTATTATTACTCGATATCACGTTCTAAATGAGAAGTTGAAAAAAAAGCAGTTCTTTTCGCCATATCACGAAAAATTTTAAAAGTATTTTTATTAGTTGAAAAACTATTGAATAACTGTTCGTGGAATGATTGACGTTATTCACAATGAGTCTCGATGACCGTTGCTCACTTTATAACTTGTAAGAAACATAAAAAAATCAGATAGATATTTGCATTTCAGGCTTCAGAAGATTTGTCATCTTTTATCTGGAAAAAACATTTCCGACGAAATATGATCGATTGTGGACAGTCGACTTTTTTTTGTAGAATATAATGCATTTTATATTTTTCGTCCAGTTAGTCGAGCGGTCTAAAGCGCGAGATCTAAGCTCTGAGCTTTAACAGATCGGCCGATCGTCTAGTGGTTAAGACGGTAATAGTTTCCCAATGTATCGCAAAATACTCATAATATAACCAAAATTATCAATAAACCCAATATAAAGTGTGAGTTAAGTGATACAGACACATAATAAACTTAGTTTTAGTTCGTTAAAGACACTGAGTGTCTAGCTATAAGTGATCAAAGATCAGGTTAGTGAAAACCAACACATATCTATAAAGTGTGAACTTGGCTTTCGCTCCACAATTTACAAGGAGTTTTGTTCAAACTTCGGCTACGAGCATTTCGACGAGCCAATAGAAAACAAAACTTCACGTAAATATATCAAACGAACGCTGTGAGAGCGTTTACTTGATGGTCTGTTCTCATATGGAGAACAATAAGACCTAAAAACATGGACAAACCCCCCGATAACAAAAATAAACCCACGGACCCTGATAAAAATGAAATTTAGGATTAGATACAAAGCAATATTTCTCTGAGCAGTGAAGAAAATGACGATTTAAATGCAACATTGCTCGAACGAGAACTTGACAGCAAATATAAATTTAAAATCCCAAATGAAAACAACGAGATAAAGAATAGTTCGCAGAAGCACGTGTCTTTTGGGAAGGAAAACCAGCCCTTCGCGGACCGTGTGTCCAGGGCGTTGAGTTTTAACATCCCCCATAGACAAAAATGATGTGGAATTGGATAAAAAAGTCATAAAATATCCTAATTTATACTTGGAAAAAATATTGTAAGTAAATCAGATGGAGTAATTTATACCCTTGCAGAAGCCAGGCACCCCCGAATACCTGGATAGTGTTTCAATCAAAGACCAAACACCCCATAAAACTGGTAAAATCGAGAAAATAACATGGATAGTTCATCACAAGGCGCCACAACAAAATTTGGAGTATATCCTCGTTAATATCAAACATTGAAAACGGGGATATAATAACAGATACAGATATTTCCGCAAAAAAAACTGATGCGGAAAAATCGAATAAATTAAAATTTCATGAACCAAAAATAGATACCCGAAAACCAAAACAAAGGCCTAAAAGATCGAATCGGATGGTTTCAACCTCCCCTCAGGATAAAACCGCCACACCTGATGATTGGCAGGATGACAATCAAGAGGAAACACCAAAAAGAGTCGAAAAACATCTCAAAACTCCACTTGAAAAAGAAAATGGAGTTGAATCAGAATGCAAATGATTGAGATAATAAAAGTTCAAATTAACAAAAGTGAACTGGAAGCTTTTGAAAACGAATATACAACAGGAAATAACCCTGAAACGCCAGAAAAACAAGGCGATTCAGGAGAATTGAATTCCATAAGCCAACAATCATGACCACAGAGGCGCAAACCTATCAGCCCCCAGAGAAAAATCCAGAAAAATTGGTGGAACAAAATCCAAAGGACACAAATATATCACAAGTAAATGAAAAAAAAGTCATATGGTTACCTTAACTTAAAGTGACAATTGTCACTTTGATCTGACAATTGTCACTTTAAAGTGACAATTGTCACTTTGAACTGACAGTTGTCACTTAGAAGTGACAATTGTCACTTTGAAGTGGCCATTGTCACTTTGAACTGACAATTGTCACTTCGAAGTGACAATTGTGACTTTTGAAGTGGTTAGGAAAAAAGGACATTTATTGCTAACTGCAATGCAATAATATTTTTCCAGTCGATTCATTGCTATGATGCCGACTGCAATGCAAGAATATTGTATTTCAGACAATTTACGCGTATACTGCTATACTGCTGTGATGAGAATTTCAGAAAACTATTTATTTTCCATCCATGAAACAATACTCTTTTCATTATATATCTATAACAACGAACTTTACTAAAATATACAATATGTTTCGCATAGCGGTTATTATTATCTATATTCGCCTTCTCCTAATAATAAATTACTAAATGAATCAAATCTTGGAAACTAAAGAATTGTTGCGTTTCTCGTAATTGCAACATGCAAGCGGTTTTGTGAAAATGTCTGCCACTTGATCATCAGAGCAACAATACTGAATATCGATGACTTCTTCATTCTCCTTTTCATTGATAAAATGATAGCGAACATCAATATGTTTGCTCCTTTGTTCATTTCGTATTGATTTCATGGAGCTTCGATTGTCGATATTCAGCTTGATGGTCACATTTCGATTTGTAAGCTCGTCAATGGGTGATTTTAAATAAATTTATCGTATCATTGAAGATTAAGACATTTTTCTATGAAATCTTTATTAATAATTATTAACATCATGAACGTACCAAAACCTACATAAAACCTTAGTTACTCATAATACATTAGTTACCATAATTTAATACGTTAGTTACGAAAGCATAATACGTTAGATACCAAATAATATTAGAACTAGTTTTCATGAACATGTAAAACAATATTTTGACAGTTTTCAAATTTGATGGATACACCTTTGCCTTTAGCTTCCACGATCATCAGAGAGTTACAAAACTGCCGATATTCTTTTTCATAATGGATTTTAGATTTGTCCGGAAGCAAGTTGAACCTTATAGTGTTGGCTCCAGCTAATATATAGTCAGGAATATCAAAATCTTGCATGATTTTAATAATGACTTTTTGAAATGCCAAAATGAAATGACATAATACCTTGTTGCTTTTATTTTCGCATCGCCGTTGTCAATGATACGATAAAGCTTTGAATGTAACTCGATTATTAGCGATTTAACACCGACTCGGACATTGCGGGTGACTCGGTTGTCGCCTCGTCACCTAGCAATGTCCTCGACTATTATAAATCGCATGAGAATCCCGTTATATTAATAGCTATAACTCCTTAGTGCAATCTGCAACGGCAATAAACCCTGCCTTGGTACTAGATAAGACAACTGTCAGTTCAAAGTGACAATTGTCACTTCAAAGTGACAATTGTCAGTTCAAAGTGGCAATTCCAAATGTTTGAAAAATATTTTGTTGTTGGCCCTTCTTCGCCTTCGTAACTGATACTTATACCAAGCTAAGATGGATGAAAAAGCGAAAAATGAAAGGTTATTGAAGTTGAGCGAACAGAGAAAACTCGAAGAAGAAATGGATAAAATACAGCAAAGTAGTCCCACCCAAGGAAAAATTCATAAAAGCATAAAGAAGTAAACCTCCAGAAGAGAGGAAAACTATCACGGAAAACCCCTTAAAATGCAGAAAAAACAAGCTTGCAATGGAAACAAGAAGAAGAAACACTCATAAATCAAATAACAGAACAAGCAAAACAAATAACTGAAGGAATATTTTTGAAGCTATACGGGAAAGCACCATCCCTTCTTATACAAAAAATGAGAATTGAAACGTGTAATTATCAATTAGAAGAACTCAAAGAACAATATAGAGAAAAATGGAGTTGATTGAAGCCATTGTAAAAAGCAAGGAAGAAACATTATACAGTCCAAATAAAATTCCAAATAGGCAAAATGAACAAAACGAATTTATTCTACCAAAGAAGTCACCCAAGAAGAAACCTCCAAAAAAGGTTGACATTGTGGAAAATATTGTATCAAAAAATCCATGAGATTTTAAATGAACAAAATGATGGGAATGAAAATTACCAAAATGAAGAAATTCTCACCGAATAATCGATCAGAGAAATGAATAAAGAAGTAGTGGCAACCAGAAGTGAATCTATTTTCAGCAAGAGGTTCAAACTCACGCCATTTGTCACCAAGGGAAGGTTAGCTTTGTACACGACTTTAAACAATTAAAATAAAAAAAAAATTACAAAAAATTAAACCGACGAAATACGGAACTGAAAAGTAAAAAATAAGATAAACCTTCTTAGTCTCAATAACTAAGCTCCCAAAAGAATGTGAGTAACTAATTTTGAGTCGGCGCCAAACAAACAAGCAAATGAATTAGGTAAGGCGTAAAATGATGGCATCGAGTTGGGGGTGACATTCTGATAATTGTTTTGAAGTAATTTAATGATCTTCGTTGATTGTTTGTTTGGTGCCGACTCAAAATTAGTTACTCACATTAATTTAGGAGCTTAGTTATTGAGACTAAGAAGGTTTATTTAATTTTTTTTTTTTTTTGTCGGTTTAATTTTTTGTTAAAAAATTTTTATTTTTCAATTTTTGTGGCTGAAATCTACCAATTACTATCTGCTTGTTTTTTTATTACTTCCAAAATACTTACTTACCCACTTACTTCAACTATTACCAGTTAAATAATATGATTATCTACTTTAACTATTTGTTGTAATATAAATTATGTTTGTTGTTCTGGTTGAGTTATTTCATTACTTTGTATATCATTCCATCCTCTCATAGAATATAATGATTGTGATAATGACACTAGCGATCTGTCATTGTCAACTACATATGTGTGCCAATGTTCACAAGTGAAAAATCAATTATCCCCTATTTTTCGACCCGTAAGGGTGCATAATTCCATTCTCAATCCAAATATGATCAACTATGAGGTATACCCTATCTGATTAAAGAAGAATCATCCAAATCGAAGATCCCCGTACAAAGTTATGCCTGATAGAATCGGTTAACGGACCAGAATTCAGAGGGTGAGTGGTCAATATCCTTCATTTTTCCACCTTTAGGGGTAGATTTCATCTTCTAAATTTAAATGGGACCAACTTCCCTATCCACTGAAAAAATAATTATCGGAATCGGACGCCTCAGTAAAAAGTTATGCGTGATCATGAATAAAAATAAATTAAAAAAAAATACGCGTCGACTAGAGAACCTCCTCCTTTTTGGTTTCGTCAGTTGAAGAACACATTGAAGGACATGCTTAGATGAAGTTACTTTTCAGTCATCCATACGATATCCATTGAAGACCAATTGTGGATATTCAATATTCAGAAGTCATCAATACCATAAATACACTAGATTATATTAATGACATATATCAAATCGAACACTAATAACATAATTAAGGGATAAATGTAAAAATGTCGAGTTGGCAACAATGGCATGCTGAAGTTAGTACACATCAATTGCCGCTTTGGTCACGTCATGTGATTGGTCAAGTTCTGATAACTTGCAATGACGAGCAAAATATGAACTCCACCATTGGGAACCAAGATTCTATTGAATGAATAAGGTACATATATTTCACACGTAATTCATATCACAGCTCACACTTATCGCATCGCATACTATTTTCTGGTTGGCTAATTAGAATGTATCATTGTACGTAATGCATAGACAATCAGAAAACAGAACTCCGAAAGCCAAAACGCCAGTTTTTCTCATTTCACTAGTACTTCAGCTTTTATATTTCATATTTCTTCTCAAATAGGTTATTTATATTTCAAAAATGTGTTGAGTTGTGTAGCTCAAAGAAAGGTGGAGGTAGCTGCTGCATCGTGTTGAAAAAAAAGACAGACTCATTTCTAGTGTAGCTCAGGGCCGCAAACAAAAGACATTCCTGGGTTTTTCAAAGTCACGTGACGGCCACTACGGCGTTCATGTTCATAATAGGGAACACACATGTGCCCCCTTTCCAGAATTTTTTTATTTGCACATGAAGATTACCACCTAGAAAGCTCAGTAACAAACTTAGAAATTGAAAAAATGGTCATTGTTTCTAATAATTTGGAATTGAAAACGCCAATTTTTTCATCACATTCAAAAACATACTCGTAGCTCCTCTGATGGACGTATGCATCGTTACTCCACACAGTTCAAACTTTCACCGCTAGTTTCTTCGGAGTGTCAACTATAATTATATCTATTTTCGTTTGAATGTTGTACTAATTATTTTATTATCATAGTATTTTCAATTGTTATCGAAACATCTATGGATATTCCTAAAACAACCACAATTAGCGCTAGTGTTTGGGGGAAGCGAAAGTCAAATCGAGTTTGAATTGAAGAGCATCTTTAGATTTAAATATTTTGAAAAAAAAATTTGCATTTGGTTAATTATTTTCACAAAATGTAATATCTGAGGACCGAACTTAGACAAGGAAAAATTAAAATAAATCATGCGTGTTCCCCATTGTTTTGCTACCTACTTGTTCTTCATTGATTTTGCCGAGTTTCGGAATATACCTAATTCCTTCGAATTTATCAGTGAAAGTAAAGTTGTCATACATTACATATTTACGAAGGTAAGTGGATCGAATTTTATTTATTTGAAGGAACCTTACAAAAGGCACGGCGACTCAAAATGGCGGAACCATCCAACCATTCAAAAATAATGAAGTTTCCATTGTGGGTAAGATAAGTTGTTCAATTTCGGTGGATGCAGATGAAAGTAAGAAGTATCCCGATAGGAAGGTCACCAAGGAATCAATAAAAAACTTTCTGAGACGAGCCAAAGAAAGGTGTGGCAGTGAACACTAAAAAGAGAAACCGAAGATTTCAAATCGACAATTTTCATTTATTATGGTTTTTATTTATTAAAAGGTGTTTTCAAACAGAAAATTTTAAATCGACAAGTTTTATTTATTATGATGTTTATTTGATAAAAAAAAGGTTCCAAAGCGATTTTTTCCTCCTGTTAATATAGTTGCTCGAAATGAATTTTCATTGATTGAATTATGAGATTCATTTATTTTCAGAGAAAGGTTCCACCAGTGGATCCTGTGGTATCCTGAGAATTACACAGTAACTACCAGTGAACAGCCACCAAATATGCTTCAGCCCTAGAAGAATATTTCATGGATTCATAGATTTTACTCAACAAATCTCTTATGGATATCCATAAGAGATTCAGAAAGGGTTCAGCACACATCCTATAGATATTCATTGTATATCCTCCATCCTCTGAAGGATATCTGCTCGGAAGTACTAGAGTTATCCATACTATATACCCACAAATATCTTATACATGTCTCTAACATACATATTATGGACATCTCTCACGGATATTCATAGGAGACCTGAAAAGGTCACACTGTCACATCCTATGGACGTCCATCACCAGATATCCTATGGATGTCCATTATATCCATCATGGATATCCATAATATATCCATAGGATGTATGTGTGCCATCTGGGCATTGAAGGACACGATTTCAAACATACACACAAAGAATCCAAAAATAAAGAGGATTTCACAAAAATGAGGTTTATATTAGGAGAAGCAAAAATTGAACACCATTGGTATACGACCTCGAAAGAAAAAACACATGCCGTTGTCATCCGAGGCCTAGACACAAATTCAACAAGAGACGAAGTAAAAGAGGGACTGGAAACACTGCATGAGTTGAACATATTGGAAGTATTCAAATACAAAACTTAATATAGACCATCATATATGATCACTACAAGAACGTGACATTGAACGACCTGAAGAAAACAAGTATTAAATTAAATATGCTGGTAATTGAGAAAGAAGACACACATACATTCGAATCTCACTCTAAAAATTTAGGGCTTATTATAGACTCTAAGCTTAGATTCACTGAACATGTCACTTATAAACTCAAAACTGCTTATGCATCTTTGAAATTGATATATCCGCAAAGGAAATTCTTAAGTACAGAGGTCAAAAAATTTTTATGCGATTCACTAGTTTTGTCCCACTTTAATCACTGTGATGTGTTCTATCACAATTGTTTAGATAGCAATGACATAAGGCGTATACAAAAACTACAACATTCATGTATGAGACTAATTTTTGGTATAAGAACTAGATCCAGAATTTCTCACAAACTAAAAGATTTGAAATGGCTCAACATGAGCAACCGCAGACGCCTACACACAGCCTGCACTTTCTTTAAAATAATCAATTATAAAAATCCTCCCTACTTACATGATCATTTAACTTATAGAACTGACGTACACAACTTGAATTTGAGAAGGAAATTGGTTTTGAGTATTCCTGCTCACAAAAAAGAATTGTTTAAGCGCTCATTCTAATATAATATATCTGAACATAAACACCTGGAACCCCAACTTTTCGACCTAACGATCAGTACCTTCAGAAAAACATTCAAAAATCATTTATTTTTTGCTCAGCACAACTAAAGGATACAAACGAAGCAGTCGCATCAAGAATCTGAGGAAATGTTATGAATGTGCACTTTCCTGACCTCATTTCTCTCTCTCTCTCTCTATCTATCTATCTCTCAATCTTTCTCTCTCTTTCTCTTTCCCGCCATTACTTCGCTGATCTTATCCTTCTCCTCAGCCCTATTAACATGACTTTTCTCAAATGAAGGCCTTGGTGGAAGATCAGATTTGAGGTAACTTAGCAATTTGAACCAAAGGACATTTGCTCATCACGTAGGTACCTACCTACAGATTTATAAATATTTTTTTTTCTAAATGTTATAAAATGTGGTGTGCAATAAACGAGTTATTATTATTATTATTATTATTACATGCAATGTCACAGGTGCCCGATGTGGGGGCACGCCACTAGAAATTGCCTAAGCCAAATAAAATGTTTAAAATGTGCACAGTCACACTGGACGAGGGACTGTGAAAAACCATACGAAGTAACCCCCAAATATGCAAACTGTGGTGGTGAACATCACTCAACTAATAGTCGATGCGAAGTATACATGAAGAGACTGGGAAATATTCACGAAAGAAAAGAGAAGAACGAAGAGAGACCAGCCAAGAGTTTTAGAGAGGCCCTTATACCCAAGGGGAACTGTTTATAACTTGGGCTATACAGGGTGTTGTGAAAACCACACACCTGACCACCTATTGTTTTGCCCTGACTACGGGGTGTTGGGATTTAACCCACCACACCTGTAATACCAGACATTATTCGTTAGGTTGAAAAAATAGTATTAAGAGCAATCGACTGTCTGAAGACGTCAATACTGAACGAAATCTGGAGCGGCTCAGATCTGGTTCATATCTCTCAAATACTGGAACATGGGCTGTTTATTCAGGAAATACTACCGTTCAGAAAGATTCGAACCAAACAATGATTTGATAAAATAATAATGCACTCATAAAAGTTAAGAATGTATATATATATTTAATAAAACTTCACACAATTCTCTCAATC
>JAFIRS010006724.1:0-33026 GCA_018342105.1 Gonioctena quinquepunctata | reverse complement strand
CACAGGAATTCTCTGTTCGTTTGGTTTAGAGTTTTCAACAATGTGATCAGTAAAATAAAACGGAATAAATTTGCTTCATAACACTAAATATCATTTGTCACTTTTTCGGCGTTCAAACTCCAGTTCGTTTTGAATAACCGTGGTTGTGGAGTCTGGAAGATTCTTTGCCAAAAATATAACACGTCTTATTTCGCAGTCCATAAAAAATATCGTGGGCACTAATTTTACAAAGAGGAGGCCATACTCTAATATACCTCTCCATTCAACTCATTGAAATTGATACTGCTGTGATTCTTGGTATCATTCAGAATTAAATATGAGTTTTAGGGGAATTCAGATTTAATAATTGTCCTCATGTTATTTATCAACAATGCACCAATATTTTCACCTGCAAATATTATAACAAATAATAGAGATGAGTTTGCAACAAATGGAAAAAAATTATCTAGAGGGGTGAGGTCAGGTGACCTAGCTGGTCAAGGATTAACTGAATAATGCCCAATCCATTATTCACAAAATTTTCTATGCAACCATTCCCTGACTTCTAGGGTTGAGTGGTTTGAACGTCATACTGTTGGACTACGTTTCATACGCAGAGCCTAGTGGAAGTTTATCTAAGAACTCCTACAATTCCGTTTTTTTATTAAATAACCCCCACTTTCTGCCCATATTGGTGGTCACGTGACATATGACAAAATCAATTTTCAGAAACGATGCCCTACGAAGTAATTTTTGTAAATCTGATAATACACATTTTTCCCAAATGTTGCAAACATTATGGCCTACGCTGTGTATATATATATATATATATATATATATATATATATACTGGCAGACTTCCGATGAAAATTACAATTACACAGACCGCCAAGGGATCCAGTTGGTCTATTGACAAAAAAAAAACGACCGGAAATAGTAGCAGAAAACTTGATTTATTTCATTTTTGACTCCCTATTTTTAACGTTTGAACGCCGCGCTACCACAGTCAGTCTTTCAGAACATATTTAACATTGTTTTTATACATGGTTAATAATTACAGTTTCTACAGAGACAAGAATATGCAGAAAAAAAAATGAAGTCGATCGATAATATCTCAACTAAAGGTTTAAACTCGTACCGCCTGCTGATTAAATGAGTTATCTTGTTGCTCCTTGACTTCATTTTGAATTCCTCAGATTTTTTTCACATTACTCCATGCAATTACTTCGAAATTCCAAATACTCCAATGTATATGCCAGCAAACAGAAATAATTTTTATTAATTTCAGAATGATAGTAGATCAATCTAGATAAAAACTTTTTAACAAAAAATTAAACCGACGAAATACGGAACTGAAAAGTAAAAAATAAAATAAACATTCTTAGTCTCAGTAACTAAGCTCCTAAACATATGTAAGTAACTAATTTCGAGTCGGCGCCAAACAAACAAGCAAATGAATTAGGTAAGGCCTAAAATGATGGCATCGAGTTGCACGGTGACATTCTGATAATTTTTTTGAAGTAATTTAATGATATTCGTTGATTGTTTGTTTGGCGCCGACTCAAAATTAATTACTTACATTAGTTTAGGAGCTTAGTTACTGAGACTAAGAATGTTTATTTTATTTTTTACTTTTCAGTTCCGTATTTCGTCGGTTTAATTTTTTGTTAAAAAGTTTTTATTTTTCAATTTTTTGTGGCTAAAATCTACTAATTACTCCCTACTTGTTTTTTGATTACTTCCAAAATACTTACTTACCCACCTTACTCCAACTATTACCAGTTAAATAATATAATTATCTACTTTTACTATTTGTTGTAATATAAATTATTTTTGTTGTTCTGGTTAGTGTATTTCATTACTTTGTATATCATTCCATCCTCTCATATAATATAATGATTTTGACGGATGTGGAACAAAAATAATGTCAGTAGCGATCTGTCATTGTCAACTACGTATGTGTGTGCCAATGTTTACAAGTGAAAAATCAATTATCCCCTATTTTTCTACCCATAAGGGTGGATAGTTTCATTCGAAATCCAAATATCTATTAAAAAAAGAATATCTATCAAAAAAAGAATCATCCAAATCGAAGAACCCAGTACAAAGTTATACCTGATAGAATCGGTTAACGGACCAGAATTCAGAGGGTGAGTGATCAATATCCTCAATTTTTCTACCCTTAGGGGTGGATTTCATCTTTTAAATTCAAATGGGACCACCTTCGAAGTACACCCTATCCACTGTGAGAAGAATTATCGGAATCGGACGTCTCAGTAGAAAAATAAAATAAAAAAAATTAAATATACGCGTCGACTAGAGAACCTCCTCCTTTTTGGTTTCGTCGGTTAAAAACCGGACGTTCCACAACTTCGGACAGCCACTGTCCTTTTTACTTTCAATTATTAAGTAACTTGAGCAGAGTATAGTACGTTGTAACATTGCCAGTGTTTTCTTGCGACTCCGACTAGCGCGTTATTAGTCAGGCGAACAGTGATTCACAAAAAATGGTTGGATTTGACCAAGGTTGGCATGTTTTAAAACATTTATTTTGAAACATTGTTTTATAACATGTTTTAAACACGCCCCTCTGTTCCAAACATATTTGTTCAAAACCAATTGTTTTAAATCAGTTTAGAAAAATCAACAAAAATTTGTAACAGAAAAACAAATACAACACAAAAACTATTGTCCACTGACTTCTTGAAAAATAAATAATAGGATTCAAAACTGGGAAATAAACATATAAAATAATAAAATTAAATCATTCTGATTTGGTGTCATCACTGTCGTATTGATTGGCTGGAAGGCTGTCATTAACTTGGTAGACTTCTCTATTCCAAGGCGATTCCTCAGTTTGCTATGAACTAGTCCGAACACTAATAAAACCCTTTCAATACCGGCAGATGAAGCAACTGCTGTATGTATAGTATTTCTAATCCCAATTGGACTGACATAGAAAATTTCGAGAAGGAATTCTCTTCCACACGACAGAACTTTTTTATGATTATACCAGGAACGCTTTGAAAGTAAAAGCACTGGTAGTATATAAATTTCCCATTTGCCGGGCAGTGCATATGAACACTCCTCGTAGTGCTCTTATTTTTATTGCCGTTCCAATTGGGATTAGAATAACTTTTAACTGTATAACTAAATCTATCATTTTACTATTACTACTATTTTGAAAGCCACCATGTCAATGTTTTAACATCTGATGTAGATTTCGTGGAAGAAAGGTAATCTTTGAATGGTGAAGAGAGTTCAGCTTGTTATGCCAATTTTTGCATTTCACCTTTTTTGTTTGTCTGTCTGAAGAATGAGTAAGTTTAAATTTGTTCCAAATAGTATCTCTTTTTCTCCCAAACATTATAATAAATACAAACATGCAGGACAGATTCACCCTGTCAAAGTTGTAATTGGTGTTGCCAGATTTAAATATTTTACCCGAAACTATCATAGCAATGTTGTCAAATCAAAAATTGGTACCCAAAAAAATTTTGTTTCAAACATGTTTTCAATGTTTTAAATCATGTTTTTTAAACAAATAAAAAAACATGATTTAAATCAAATAAAACAGTTTTTTTTAAATAAAACATGTTTTTTCTCAACTTTGATTTGACGTAAAATGTTTATTTTTATTTTTAATTACTGCAAAATTCGAGGGTAATATCATAAGTACTAGGGGTTCTATCCATAGAAATCATAATATATATGAGTAAGTATATATATTATGATTTCTATGGTTTTATCGCTCATTTTTTTTCAATTTTTCTAGAAAACATTTTGCCTGGAAATTTTACCGAGTTTTATTATCTGATGAAACCACGAAAGCGATTTAATCTTTGATAATAAGGCCACACATTGCACGAGTTAAATTTCCCAGATAGACCAGGGTCGATAATTTTTTAAACCAAAAAAAAATATAGTAGAATGATACACATTGGAAAAGGAAGAGAATATAACAAAAATTAAAGGAAAAATAATTTACGGGCGATCTGAGGTCGGGAAGTGGAAGGGGGTGGGTTCTTAAGGGTAAATAACGGTTTATCTCGATTTCCGAGTCCTATGGAAAAAAGTTGTAGGTAATAAAAAGATCTACAACTTTGGTATTCACACTTTTTTCACATAATCTTGAAATTTATGTAAAAAATTCAAATAATCAAGTTTTTGGTTTTTTATTTTTAACTTTTACAAAAAAAAAAATTTTGTCACGAAATTTGGTGAAAACTAATTTTTTTTGTCCCAAACACACTGTAATTTTTTTTATTCAAAATATTTATTTTTCCACCTTATTTTGACTTAATATCGAAAAAGACCCTAATTTTAAATCAAAATTCTCCCGTCAAAATATCTGGTTTTTTAAAAAAGTCGGTGGGCTTTTTGTCCGTTGAAATCTCTACTTTCTGTGTAGAAAAAAATATACATTACTATGGTAAATGTTCTCAGAAAATGCAAAGAAATAACAGGTAGTAAGGCCCAGACCCTCCTAGCCCCTTCCCCACTTCTCTATGAAATACCTTTTGATGGGCTAAAATTTTCCGTAGGTCACTCAGGTATATGAGTTATCTTGAAATAGCAATAAATATGCATTTACGCATATAATTTAAAGAAGATTCTACAACTTTCTCAAAATATTGTAGATGTCTTATTAAATTCGGATTCGAGTTTTTTTCGTTTCTTTGCATTTTCTGTCATAGTAATGTACTTTTTTTTTATACCATCAGAAAGTAGAGATTTCAACGAACAAAAAGCCCACCGACTTTTTAAAAAAAGCTGATATTTTGACGGGAGAATTTTCGATTGAAAATTAGGGTGCTTTTTCGATATTAAGTCAAAATAAGGTGAAAAAATAAATATTTTAAATCAAAAAAATTACAGTGTGTTCGGAACATAAAAAAGGAGGTTTTCACCAAATTTGGTAAAGAAAAAAAAATGTTGTAGAAGATAAAAATAAAAAAATAAAAACTTGGTTATTTGAATTTTTCACATAAATTTTGAGGTTATGTGAAAAAAGTCTAGAAACAAAAGTTGTAGATCTTTCTATTACCTACAACTTTGCGATTTTAGTTTTTTCCATAGGACTTTTTAACCCTTAGAAACTCACCCCCTTCCACTTCCCGACCTCAGATCGCCCGTAAATTATTTTTCCCTTCATTTTTGTTATATTCTCTTCCTTTTCCAATGGGTTTCATCCTACTATGATTTTTTTTCACTTTTTACCATTTTCAAAGGCTTCAGCACTGGACTAAGAGGCGAAATGCTTGAGGGAAAATTTATAAAATGATATTTGATGAAAATATTTCCCGTCTCACATTTGAAACTGAAAAAAACTACTGGAATTCATGTTATATTCGAATTTCCAACGTGGGAAGTTACAATTATCGTTCCAAAATCAAAGGAATCGTTTTACAGATTCATTCATTTATAATCATTAGAAAGAAATGTTAAATGCAGAGTAACGAGAATAAGAGCGAGACGGAATAGTTCCACCTGTCCTTGCAGTCAGTTTTATGGTTCGTTCGTTTGTCTGGCATTTAGAAAACAATGCAATTTTCTCCATCTCACGTAACTGTCGTTTTATCAACAGTAAAAACACAAGAGCTTTTTTTTTATCGGATAAATTTCTTTTTGTAACGAAATAATTTTGCCAATCAGTAATTTTACGAGAAAAACTGACAGACAAAATTTTGTCAAATGTCAGTTTTTCGAGCAAAATTACTGATGGAAAAATTTTTAGTTAAAAAGAAATTTATCCATAAAAGAAATGCTCGAGTGTTTTTCGGCAAGATAAATTAACGACCGAATATATGAATGAACAACAACAATAATTATCTTTATTGATACAATTAAATTATTTAAATGAACAGTTATTAAATACACAATTGTTATAAATTGTTTGGTTTGGTGTACTGATTTCAAAATTTTCTTCTCTGGTATTCACACATATAGAATATTCATTTTCATTTTTCTCACTCGAGGCTCGTTAGGAACTAATGAGATTTTCGTGATGTTCAGGATCAATTTGGAGGTATGGTTTAATAGAAGATGATGATGAGTGTCCCGTTATCTTTATAAGTTGTTGGTCACTTACTCCTGCTTTGGCTAACTGGGAAACTGTACTAGCACGGTTCGAATGATTGGTAATTTTATTATTTGTAATGTCGAGTCCAATTTTAGTTGCAGAATATTTGGTCCAAGTAGAAATCGTATTAATACCCAGTGGAACATTTTTGTACCAACCTTTAGAATTTTTGTTTTTCCAAAAGGGATTTGGAGTTAAAGAAAGTCGTTCAGATGTTATGTTTTCATTTCTTTTTTGTAACAGTAATTTTAACAATGCAACGGGACAAATACCTTCATCCATTTCATTTTTTGTTATCCATTTGCTGTCTGCCAATTTTTTCGACCCACCCTGTGTCGTCTTTGAAAATATTGTATTGTATTCAAATCTTCTTGTTAAAGTTCCATCTTGATTTTTTTCTTCTTTAAAATGGTAAATTTCACAGTTTGCAGCTTTTCATCCCCTCCAAGCTAAGTCATAAGAAGCTATATGAAAGAATCTTTTTTGTAATCCCTCTGGGTTGTCTATATTCCACAATTTTGCCATTTTTACTATATCTTCCTTGTTCAATGCTACAGAACTTACTTTTCTTTTCTCTGGAATAACTTGTAATTCTTTCCGTTTACTATTTCTTGCATCACGAGCTTCTTTAAAAGTTGTGTCGACAAAAGGATCAAATTTAATATTGTATTCATTGAAATATTTTTCTTGAATCATCTTCGCAGTTGAATTCCAAATTGATTTAACTGCATATTCTTTATAATCTTCTCCATTCCTCTTTTTCATATTATAGGCCCATACCTTTAATGTATCTGCTACTTTTTGTAACGGAGTTATTTTCTACAGTTCGTAATTTCGACGCTTTAGTATTTTTTGTGGATTGCGGGATTGCTTTTTCTATATTTTTTGTTATTTGTTGAGTCGAAACTTCCTCAAAACGACTCGTGTTGTAATGTTTCAGTATCAATTATCAACAATACTTAAATAACTGATAGGGCAGACATTAAAGTGACGTAAGCATACTAGATGTAGAAGAACAGGCGTTTTTATCGGTGATAAAAAACGATGCATCTTTTTTATCGCTGTCAAAATACAAAACAGTCATCTTTAAATGACACATTTTATATAGGAGTTAATTTATCAGTATTAAACAGCGAGAAGACGTTTTAACACTATAAAACTTATCTGATTGGTTCTCTGTTTGATATCGCTTTCTTTGATTGTAGAATCGGAATAAATGTCTTACCATTCCTTCTATAGCTATGAATCCATTAGTCTAAACTTATTGATAAAACCAACGCTACAAATCAATTCGCATCAATTATACAGGCAAACACGTGAGAACCGACCTGCACATTCATTATGCTGGCGCAAAAAGTAAATATATTAATCCAATTAAACAGGCGGTTGTGATAGTGAAAACATCAAAGAACACGAATAGATTACATTTTTATAAAATATGCGCATGCTATTTCGGAATAAATTGTTTCTTGAACGATATGCGAGAATGAAATTGATTGCTTTCGAGTGTTTCGAAAGTATTGTTTATTCTTGACATTTTGTTTTTGGGATAATTAACTTCCATAATAGAACCCAAATAATCTGTAATTCAACAGAAAACCTTGAAGAAGAAATTGTTTTTATAGGATCCGTGCTGAAGAACAATGCGTATCCAGATCAATTTGAGGAAAACTTCCAGTTAAATTACAAACGACAATACACAAAACAACCGAGTAATAAATTCAGTACAGATACAACCACCAATACATCTCAAAAATAACACAATACCCTATGTACCCGGACTATCTGCGGATTGGCAACAACTATGACATCCGAACAACTAACACACCTTACACAAACAAAACCAAAAAACTCAGATGAAAAATGAAAACATTGTATATACAATATACCTTGTTCTTGTGGCAAGAGTTATATTGGTGAGACATCAACACCGTTGAAAGTGCGCCAAGACGAACATCGAAATTATATTGAGTCGACAGATCACTGGTTCAAAATTATCAGGAAATATTTTGAAATCCAACGGCGACTATAGAGTAATATGGAATATAACGATAATTCCAGCATTCTGATTGTACTGTAACAATCTCTAATTGTTATGTATTTTATAATTTCAAGTTAACCTGAGTCTATTTGCACTCGTGTGATACCTATGAATTTTCATTAAACTAGAATATTGTCTTGAAGAGAACTAGAATTTATACTCGCAGGCGAAATGAAATATGAAATAGCCAGACATGGAGTTACATTCAGTTTGAAAAACTAGAAATAAGAAGATTATAACGTCCTGTGTACGTTTTAGATTGAAAGTTCCGAGTTCCACAAATTCATTTAGAACTTTGGAGCTGAATTTTCTTATACTTACTGAAAGAAATGTGGAACATTCTAGTGGAGACTGCTCTAGAAATGTATTCAAAACGTTCGCTGAATATAGGCAAACACTGCCAAGACGAACAAACGGACCAGGTTCGATTCATATGTTATGACCGACTATTTTCCTCATTATTGTTGAACCAATCAAATGGCCAAAATTTAAAACTAGAGAACCAATCAGATCAGTTTTATACTGACAATTCAACTCATGTATAAAAAATCGCATGTCAGTTTGACAGTGGCAAAAGTTAGCTGCAACTTTTACACCGACAAATGCACCAGTGGTTTCTTCACTTATTCATTTGTTTATCAATTATCGCGGTGTTGGTTGCTAACATGTTTGTCAACACCTTATTGAATTTCTAAGCACTAACAATGAGTCGATTCGGTGAGTCTTCGAACGCCGAAATTAGTCAAATTGTTAATACCTGTGTGCCTACTAATACAGTTGCGACGCAATCATCAATCTGGCGACAATTTTCTACGTTTTGCGATGCAAAAAGATATAAATTTGAGCCAGATACTTCCATTGAGAAATTGAACGTAATATTGCAAGATTGGGCAATTAATATGCGAAAAGGCAACGGAGAAGACTACAAGGAAGCGGTAGTTAAAACAATTTGGAACACCACCGCTAAAATGCTACAAAGTAAATATTATAACAAATTGAATATTGTATTTAACCCTTTCACCGACATTCAGTTTAATTCATCACGAGCTGCACGTAATGCTAAACGTAAAATCCTACAAGCACAACCCGAAAAGAGAAAATCTAGTGCATCAGCTCTTAATAAATCTGAAGTATTTGCAATGGCCAGATTATATGACAAAAATGAACCGGAAGGACTGCAAAAGAAATTATATCACATTTTGGCGTTTGAATTAGCTTGGCGCGGAGAAGCAGCTTACTGCAAAACCACTTATTTCGTATCTGAAATTGAAAATAATGGAAAAGAAACTGGACGTATCGAGTATAATCCTCTATTTTCGAAAACGAGACAAGGCGGTAACAATAAATTATGTGACAGCAAATGGATTACGCCTAATATTTTAGAGGAAGGAATACGTTTATTTAAAAAGTTAATGGAAAAATGAGACACTTTTATAATATCGGACAGAGTATTTCTTACACCAAATCCCTTTTGGAAGAAGAAACATTCTAAATGAAAAAATGAAATTTCAAAATGGACCAATTGCTCAGCACAACGTATTGGTATAGATGTCGAACGTGTCAAAATTACAAATCACTCAAATCGAGCGGCAGCAGTTAGCTAATTAAGTAAAAGCGGAAAAGTTCTAATAAAAACAACAGGACACAGCAATTCATCATCAATAAAACCATACTTACAAGTTGACAAAGAGTATCATTCGAGCATTATTCAATAAATTCGTTTGGAAAAAGAAAAAACTTCAACATCTACTACAGAAACGATTAGCTGTGGCACCCGCAGCGACATCACTGTTCCTAGTATGAATTTCAATAACTGCGTTTTTAATAATTGTACATTCAAATAAAAATGTATTTATTTTTAATGTTTCATAAATAAAGTTTGCATTGATATGTTTCTAAATTTCTTATTCATTAAATTGTCTCTGTTGAATTACACTCGATGTTTGTATTGATATCAGGTAAATTTGTGTTGTTCAAATTCTAAACTTTTTCCTTCAACAATTTGACTCGAAAAACTGCCAACCTAAAAACGCTCCACCTTCGGTGTCGCGTTTTTAATAGTTGACAGTTTTTCTCGTTTAATTGCTAGGCAACAGTTTCTCATTAAACAACCCAAATTTACCCGATAAAATACAAACCTCTCGTGCAATTATAAGTGATAAAACCATTAGTAGATTCCATATTGTTTTGCGATAAAATGACACTAAGGTCAGAATTATATGTCAACACAACCGTTGGTTAATTTATTCCTAGTTTCATGATTCTTTCTTGAATGTGAAACTGCGGTATGGCTTTGGATTTGAAGGAAATTTACGTTGGAATTGTGGAAAATTCCCAATGTAAGACATTTGCTTAGGTCGAAAACTTCATTAAGAAACAAAATAAATTAATTCCACATCTGGAAGAGTTTCCTCGAATTCCAAATTTTATTTTTCATACAAAATGGAGAAGCGGAAATCCTAAATTTTTCCACAAATCCAAAAATAATTATACAAATGTTGTGAGAAATTGAATTGAGCTGAAGGGCAACTAAAAACTTGGAAAAAAAATTAATTGAAAGGTAAAATATTCTTTACTGCCAGTCACATGCTCCAAGACATATCAATCATCTACCACCACCATTAATATGTAAACATATTTTATCTTTTTTTATAATTATATACTGTATCCATTAGGGTGACCCATTTTGGTCGTCTATTTTTTTTCAAGTCTCGCATGGAAATATGTTAGTTTTTTGTAATTGAGGAGCCTTCTTGATGGATCGAATCAAGGATTTTTAAAATTTCGAAAATGGTAAAAAATCGATTTTTTTTGTTTTTATTTTTTGCTTCTTATGGCGGCAATTGTTTGTACATATAAAAAAAATGACTCCTGAAAATTTTAGCTCAAAGTATAAGTCTTGAAAAGTCGCTCAAGAATTTTGAATTTTGGGGAGTACTATAGATTAGACGTTTTCGAGCCACCTTTAAATATTAATTTTAAGGCTTTTTTTTTTCTAGGACCCATTAACATAATCATGAACCAATATAAACCACGAGATACATAAAAATACCAATGAATATATTGTTACTAGCATACTCAATTAATATGGATAATGTTACGAAACGTTTTTATTAAAATGTACTCGATAAATTCAATGTCCGTTTATTACACTTCGGAAACACAACACACAGCACAATAATGCACTCCGACAATAAAACACTCGAGAAAATACTCAATCACAGTTTACCATTAAAATGTACCGCGTACCGCACTGCACTAAAAATTAATCTTAAATTCACTAATATAATAATAATAAAAATATTTATTTAGTTCATTTACCTAAAGATTATCAATGTAAACATAAACACTTTTGGATAAATATCAGATTTTGAATAAATATCAGATATTTCAAATGAATCAAATTTCTATGTCCAGGTTCACTTTAGCCTAAGCTTTAGACTGTGTGAATTACTACTTCTTTCAATAAATGACTCATCCTTCGGCGTACACCCTCGTCCTTGGCATCCAGAATCTTCGAGCGGTTCGTGGAAACATCGAAATCATTCGATGGCGAAAGCCCAGCTGGATGACGACCGGTCGGTCGTCATATTTCTGGAAATTCGCTCGAATAAAAAACCGTCACATCGTCTGCCCTGTGCGAGATAAACAACACAGGAGCGTACTGTACTTATTTTCGTAACAATAATTTAACCAAACAAAAAATATTGCCATTCGAAAAAAAAACTTGTTTTACAACATTTGTTATAAACACTTTATTATATTATCTACAATTGTAATTACACAATTCGAAATACATGACAAAATTTTCATTTTATTTCAGTTCAATATTTCAAATTAAATTAGTAATCAGAGGAGATATTCAAGCTGATCAATGGGTATTTTTTTTCATTTTTTTTAATTATCCCTATTAATAAAATATGCTAGTAACAATATATCCATTGGTATTTTTATGTATCTCGTGGTTTATATTTTCTCATAATTATGTTGATGGCTTGTAGAAAAAAAATAGAGCCTCAAAATTTTTATTTAAAGGTCGCTCGAAAACGTCTAATCTATAGTACCTCCTCCCCGAGATTCAAAATTCTTGAGCGACCTTTAAAAACTTATACTTTGAGATAAAATTTTCAGGGTGTATTTTTTTTTACATGTGCAAACAATTGCCGCTATGAGAAAAATTAAATTAAAATGAAAAATAATTTTGACTATTTTCGAGATTTTGAAAATTCTTGAGCGACCCCTTAAAAATATCCGATTCATCTAAAATTTCAAGAGGGCTCCTCAATTACAAAAAACTTACATATTTCCATGGGAGACTTAAAGAAAGATTGTCGGTCAAAATGGGTCACCCTAGTATGCATCTTGTAAATTTTAACCTAGCTATTAAGAATATTCACTGAAGAAGTGTCATTGTATGGTTCAATTCTTCATTTCAGATCAACTCATAGGTATAGTCCATCCAATATCAATTGCAGAAGCTGTTTCTATAGGGAGCAAATGAAAACTCACTTCGTTAACACGAGCGTATATGCGAAGAAACGGAACGAAAAATAATCTGTACTACTCGTAAACATTTTCCGTCGGCAAACGGTAGATCTAAAGAGCCGATAGTCAACGTGGACTCGAGTGAGGGCTGTCAGTTGTACAACCGATTCGTCTGGACCAACGTCGGACATAATGCTGGCAAATGTGTCTCTACGATGGAGGTCAAACACGCGTTATATTTGTTTTAATAGCTCTGAAGATTCCAGTAGCGTCTAGGTTTGGTGTGCGATCGAAATACGTTTTAGGATATAATAATAACCTACATCAAACAATGAAATAATTTTTTTTTCTTAGTGTATTTGTATAAATAAAAGCTTGTCTTTGATTTTTTTCATTTTTAATATTTATGAAGTATTTTTAAAATCTTAAAATATCTAAATAAAATTAGTTATCTCCGCCACACGATTTCGCCGCAAGACTTTTTTATGCTTCTGCAATTGATATTGGGAAAATTTTTTTTTATTCCACGGACAGTCTCTGACTTGTGGTCGGCGAAATCGTGTGGAGCAGTGGCGGAGATAACTAATTTTATTTAGATATTTTAAGATTTTAAAAATACTTCATAAATAATGAAAAATGAAAAAAAAATAAAGAAAGCTTTGTTTATACAAATACATTAAGAAAGAAAAATAATGTCTTTCATTGTTTGATGTAGGTTATTATTATATCCTAAAACGTATTTCGATCGGCACACACCAAGACCATAGACGCTACTGATTTTAATCTTTCAGAGCTATTAAAAACAAATATAACGCGTGATTTATGACCTCCATCGTAGGGGACATATCTGCCAGCATTATGTCCGAATTGATTGGTCCAGACGAATGGGTTTTACAACTGACAGCCCTCACTCGAGTCCACGTTGACCTATCGGCTCTTTGATCTACCGTTGCCGACGGAAAATGTTTACGAGTAGTACAGATTATTTTTCGTTCCGTTTCTTCGCATATACGCTCGTGTTAGCGAAGTGAGTTTTCATTGCTCCTATAGAAACAGCTTCGCAATTGATATTGATGGACTATAATGAAGCCCAAATTTCGTTGATACCATATTGTTATTTTCTCATGTTACAATATTATTACCTGCCTACCTATTTATAAATAAATTATTATTATTCATTGGTCTTCACCATAAAGTGGCCACCCTGTAGACATAGTAATATTCCTCTTTAATGATCGCATACATAAAATGAATATCATTTTTTCAAATGATTGTACATCATTAAAATCAACCTTCGATGCACCGGAATTACCCGAATCACGCCGCAAGTGCTTGGAAACACGACACAACTAGAGTTGCCTTCTGACCGAAGTAAAAAAATTAAATAAAAACAAATGCCAGACCGTTTCAATTTATGCGCGATTTCGCTTGTCAACACCAGTTTGTTTATAAATGCTGAAGTAGTTCTTTCTGACAGACTCCGCTGCTGAAACTGAAAAACCTTATATTCCAGTGAAATTGTGGGTTGTGAGATAATGGTGAGTACGCGAGTTTGCTGTTATCCGAGGAAACTATAAGTTTTCAGCTTTTTCCTTTTGCGAGTTTCATCTCGATCATCTTTGAGTAAAAAGTTTCGGAAACTTTTAACGAAAGCACCGCAAGCTGAATTAATGATAAAAATGTTGGTTGGTATGTGTCAGAGGAAGCACTTCGGTACGCGCACGCAATTTTTAACAAATTGTGATATAATCAATACGAGGGTTGTTCTGAGAAATGTTAGTAACGGAAAACTATTAAATTTTTTCCTTTTTTGGGGGGTTTTCCCTTCCCCTGAAAGTAATCAAGGTTAATTATACCGAATCTATTAGACAAGTCATAACTTCTAGAATATTAGATGAATCAAAATGAGATTTGGTATTGGTAAATGGTATGTGAAGAGGAGAGTTTTCGCTTATTTTTCACTTTCCGGTTTCACCGGAATTGGCTCCGGTTTTGAATTTTTAAATGGAACACCCTGTATATTGTAACATTTTTGGATTTCTGAGACAATTCTGGATCAGAATGTGACATTTTAAAAAGTTTTTACCCCTACTTCATTTTTAAACACTTTTAATGTTGCATCTAGGTTGCCATGATCGGACGTAAACTAATCTGAGGACCTCAGGTGATATCAGAAAATTACAATCGCAAAGTTTTAGTGATTATAATTACAATTTACAATTTACAATTACAATTACAGGTTTCAGTAACAATTAACAATATTACATTTACAAACACAATTTGCCGAATGCACCTAGGTGTTGTAGCACCTGTTTGTGCATCGAGAGAAATTGTGCAAAGAACATAGTATGATGCAGTAGCTGTAGCTGGTTAGGTGAAAGAGTATTTTGTGGTTGTAAGTATACTAATAAGTATAAAAGAAAGGAGTATGTAGTATGTAGTTGATGCAGATATTTTACTCTAAGATTCGGATAAATTCTTGGTAGTGATTGATTATATATTGTTTTGTTTTTTCAATGAATTTTTTATTTTTTTTTATCTCTCTGACATAAATTGGAGTTTATTGAATGTTGTGGGTAATAAGTAAAGAATTAATCTGTGAGTTTTATTTTTGTATTTTGGAAGAAAATTTATATATTGTTTGTCTAACTCTGGATTTTTGAAGGCAAAAATGCAAATATTTAGGAAGTATAGAGTTCGGATATTACATATTTCACTATTATAGAGAAGTTTTGTTGAGTAACGTCTTTTTTTATTGTAAATTATTCTTAAAATGTAGTTTTGGATTAAATTTAATCTTCGCAAAGAATTAGTATAAAGACCACCCCATACAAAGTATTCCATATCTGAGAATTGACTCAACAAGGGCTTTATAGACTATCAGCAGTAAAGGTTTGGACATTATTTCCGTAATTGTAAAATTTATGAATAAGCTTTCTAATTTTCGTTGATAAGTATATGATGTGTTTGTTCCACTTGAGATTCTGATCAATGATAATTCCAGGTATTTCACTTCCAGTAGTCGCTTTGATTTCATTATTGGTTCCACAATTTTATTGTATTGAAGTTTGGCCGGTTGGCGTTACTGATAGAGAAGGCTATGTAATGTGTTTTTTCGAAGTTTAGTGATAATTGGTAAGCGTTTAACCAATTTTTTATTGAAGCCACATCATTTTCCACTAGGTTTTTCGTTTCTTCCCATGAACTACCGTTAAAAATTACTACTGTGTCATCTGCATATGAAATAATTTTTGCATTAGTCATTATGGAAAGCATTGAGTTTATGTATAGCAGGAATAACACAGGCCCCAGTACTGTGCCTTGCGGTACCCCAAGTTTTACAGTCATGGGGTTACTTATGGTGTTATTGATTTTTACTTGTTGTTGTCTATCTGAGAGGTAGCTGGTGAAGACATCTAACACAGTGCCTCGTATTCCATGACGGTAGAGAATATCAATGAGTTTACTATGATTCACTGTGTCGAATGCCTTCGCCAGGTCTAGGAATACTGCTATACATTTCCTATCAATGTCCATATTTCTAGTTACTTCATTTATAACGGCATACATTGCATCAGTTGTTGCTTTTCCCTTCTGGAATCCGAACTGTTGTTTGCTCAATATATTGTTTGTCGTTAAAAAGTTCACTAGTTGTTCTTTCAGACATTTTTCGAAGATTTTTCCGAAATTATTTATCAAGCTGATGAATAATAATAATAATAATAATGTTTATTTACTGAAATACAGAATGTACAAAATTCACAATTTTACAATAGTACTTCAGATACAATATTCTGCAGTCTGCAAATAAACTAAAAGAAAACCACAAAGCCTAAAGGCTGTCCGTGGTTACAGTGGTAGCAGACGCTACCGAATAATATATATAGAATAGTGTATGAATTTGAATTTGAATGTGGTAAAATTCTATAGAAATGGTCAGTAACTAACTAACATACGATATGCACTATAAGGAAGATAATAATAGAGAATAAAATGGAAAATATTCTATTCTGAAAGCTCAAAAAAAGTGAGATATTAAATTTCTGTCATTCGTGAACAAAAATAATTTGACTGCTTTTTTGATTGAAATGTATTTTTTTCTTTAGCTCTTGTCGAATGCAAATGGGAGACAATTTCAAAAAAAAAATTTTGTTTATTGATTTCAACTGTTTCAGAAGTGTAATTTAGATAATTTCTCACGTAAATCACTGTTCCATCACATTTCTTAATTTCTCCAAAACTAAAGATCAGTTCATACCCATCTAAGACACAAAGATTGGGATAGAAATCGTTTCTAGTTTCAGTAAGTACAATACAGTCGAAAGGTTCGCTAAAGGAATTCAGTGTAACAATTAGATTATCCAAATTTTTTGATATACTTCTAATATTTTGGTGAAATTTTCAAATGCATTTTTATGTTCAATATTATACTTAGCTATATTGCTTAAGACTTCAGTAGGAAACTCATCATAATTATAGTCCTTATGAATGGATCCATCTCCAGTTTTGCTGTTACTATTAGTCTGGTAATTCTCTTGGTGTGCGCAGTTTTTAGATCTTTCCCCTTATTGGTATCCGCACTGTTCTTAATGTTACTTTCTTCCTTACTATTTTTTGCCTTATTATTTTCTTCGCTTATGTCCTCCTCGCTTATGTCCTCTTCACTACTGTCCTCTTCTTCTCCTAGATTTTCTATTGTGTAGGGCACACCATCAACCACTAATGTTTTCTTCTTTATAAAAGCTACTTTGCCATTGTCTCTAGCCTTCTTCAGGTGGAATCTCAATTTCTTTAATTCAGCATAGTCTTCAGGCGTGTAGTCTTCTGATACGAAAATCCCGGTTTCTTTGAACTTACTTGCCTTCGCTAATATTTCAGATTTCAATTTATATCTAAGTAGTTCTACCAGGAGAAGGCGTTTCGTATTATTGTTTCTTTTGCCAATACGGTAGATATCTCTCAGTTCGTTGACGTTTATTTTTAAATTAAGATTATTTTCCAATACGCTCGTGAAAGTATTTATATCATCAATATCATTTTCATTTTCCCTTATGCCATAGAACACTAGATTGATTTTTTTTATTTTACGTTCAATATTGATTAGTTTTCCTTTTAGTGTTTTGTTTTCTTCTCGGAGAAGTAGATTTTCGTTTTTCATACTCTGAAGTTCTTCTAGGATTTCAGTTCGTATTGAGCGCACCTCATTTTTAAGTTCTTCAGCTGCTTTTTCAGTTTTTAGTTTAGTATCCTTTAGTAGCTCGTATATTTGGTAGTTACTAATCTGCTCATCCATTCCTTTTGACATAGTCGTCTTCAAATTACTATCACTCAGAGTTGGTCACTTAGCTACTCCCACGTTTAAAGGAGATCGATTCGTGTCTTTGTTTTTTACTCGCAAGCCTCGTTTGTAAAAAGTGTTGTTTTTATTGTCTGTTGATTGCAATTGATAATTTAGATATCGTTATTGCATAGAAATGGGCAATTACCAAACATAACTAACTATATCAATGTACTCCTGGGCACCACACCTTTACTTTGGTATAACTTTTTTTTTAAACACTAGTATGAGACCCAACTATGATCCGAATTTAGCAGGAGCTGAATTCACACACCGTTTTTATGCTTATAGCAGGCTACTTCTATGTATTAGTATGATAGATATGAATAGGACAAGTTAACAAAATTACATTTTCGTGTCTCACTATTATTTTTCAAATGGCGACCATTGTTTGACAAGCACTTTCCGAAAAAAGGATTTTTTGACGAATCTAACTAATTTATTTGCGATTGGATTAAAAATAAATTAAATATTACTAAGGAAAATACTGGATAATAATTTATTCACTTTTATCAAGTGTGCCATGGATAGCCATGATGCATAATAGTTTAAAAAAAACTCACTTAGGTAATGACAGTGTTTGTTGGAATAAATAAGTTTTCAATATGTTACTTTTCAATATTTATAGAATCTGATGAAAAGGAATTGCAGGCAAAGTTTCATAGTCGAAACTGTTTGTTAATTTTCAAAAAAGGAGGTTCTTCATTGGATGTATGTCCGCTATTTTCTCGAAAAGTATCTAACAGAAAGTGCAACAGCGATCCTATAGAGTTCCAGAAAAGGATCATTTATGTCAGATATATACCAAGTGAGTCAGAAATATGATGTCCACAATCATTATTTAACCAATTCCAATGCAACTGTATGGTGATCCCAAAGGCCCAGAAAATTATTTTACAATAGTCCTTTTTTGTCATTATATCGGGTGTCAACATAACTTATAGAATATTAGGTGTATCAGAATGATATTTGGTATAGGTAAATGGTATGTGAAGAGGGGAGTTTTCGCATATTTTTCACTTTCCGGTTTCACCGGAAATGGCTCTGGTTTTGAATCTTTAAATGGAACACCCTGTATATTGTAACATTTTTTCATTTCTGAGACAATTCTGGACCAGAATGTGACATTTTAAAACGTTTTTACGCCTACTTCATTTTTTTAGAGTCACTTTTAATATTGCATCTAGGTGGCCATGATGGGGCGTAAAGTAATCTGAGGACCTCAGGTGATGTCAGAAAATTACAATCGCAAAGTTTTAGTGACTAGTATGATAGATTGGAATTATTTTTCAAATAGCGACCAATTTTTTACAAGCACTTTCGGAAAAAAGAATTCTTTGAAGAATTTAATGAAACTAATTTATTTGCGATTGGATTAAAAATAAGAACATCGTTGAATATTACTAAGGAAAATACTGGATAATAATTTATTTACTTTTGTCAAGTGTGCCATGGATAGCCATGATGCATATTCTGCAGTTATTTTTATCAGACTTCTTTGGAAATCAAAACCTTCACTTAGGTAAGACAGTGACTTAAGCTTTATGAGCAGACAGTAAAAGTTTCTTAATTTTCGTTAATAAATGCTTATGTATTTTTAGCAAGTACGCATTATAACCTCTCTTTACTATTGTGCTAACCAAGTCATACGCGTTATAATCTCTCCATTATTGTGTGTTTAGCAAGTGTACGCGTCATAACTTTAATAAATTCAAAAGCAAATTATATTTTAATATTACAATATCAATGCGTATGTATTTAGCAAGCCGTGCGTGTTCTAACCTATACGCTGTTGTGTTTACGAAGTCGAGAGAGTATATATATATATATATATATATATATATATATATATACACAGTCTGTTGTGTTTACAAAGTCCCGCGCATCTATGACGTGTACGGAAGAATATACAGACAGAGTGCATATATATATATATATATATATATAAAAAATATTATTATAACTTAAAAAATAAAAAAGTTATTACAATTCCTTCACTAATTAATCGAAAGGAACTTCGTTCCATCCGGGTGTCCCTTGCCACCTCTCAAGTTTTCTTTTGAGTTAGGGACTTTTCAGAATATCTATCAGATGTTGTTCAATGTCCAGCGTGGCTTTAGCCGGGGAAGTAGTTGTTTTCTGTTAGACATTCACAAAAAATAACTTCATTTTTATCGGTGATTTTTCAATTCATAGAAAAATATTTCTATCAATATTCAATTGAGAATGTTTCCCTTTTCAGAAATTCGATTATTCTGAAAGTGTTGTCTTTGATAATTGGTGACCAGATAGCCTTCCTTCCGGTTTTTCTGTTTTGGAAAGTTAATGAACAATATTCTAGATTGTAACCTTATATTTGATCGATAAAGTACACCCTCTTATTGTTACCGTGTTCCCATATTAGAATTGATCAAAACGCAGTATTCATGTTTTCGTTGATTTTGTATTCACAGTTAATGAATGTTTGTTTACCACCATGACGGTAATGTGTTTACGACTCGTGAATTGGTGGTCTCTACACGGGATGACCTAGATTTTGTATGAAAGGTATAAATGTAAAAGATGGAACATAGTTTCGAATGATAACGAAAAACCCTCTTGAAATCGCCTTTAAAACGAAACATCACTTGGAGAATCCGATCCAGAACGAGATATCACTTGGAGAATCCAATCCAAATCGAATGCTTTCTAAACATTGAACACGGCTATGGCAGTTTTGAGTTTTTGAGGAATTAGGTGATGAATGGTATTTCAGCTATTAAAAAGACAACACATAGGTAAGTGATACTAGTGACAAGTGAGATAAAAAATTTGAAAGCAGGGTTTTGTAAAAAAATTATTGATTTTTTCCTATAAATAAGTTGCTATTTTCAACACGTTTTTGATTATTTCCCACCGTTCTTCAAATTTTAATGAAGATAGTTCCCATGGACAAACGCTCAGTCCTGCAAATTCCTGTCAGAACAAGTTAGAGCTTTAGATTTCTAAAGGTTACCTAAAAATCTGCAAAACAATGTCAATTCTTCATAGAGTTTTATACAAAAATCTAATAAAACTGAACGCAAGATCTTGTCGTACGGATGGAAGTTCACTGGCAACAGTGTAGTGAAACAAATACAGAAATCGAAAAGGACAATGAATCAGTTGTAAGTACACAAACAGCATATTATAATTATAATAAGTGAATAAGTTTGTCTCTTTAAATTTTATTTTTGTTATAATTTTCCAAAGATATCCAGAATATAGGGTGATTTTTAAGTTGATGCTTTTTTCAACCCAACATAGAATCCAAGAAAATAAGCCAATTCGCCAAATAATAATAATAATAATAATAATAATAATAAAGCGGCTTTATTCATCATTTTAGTTAAAAATAAAAGAAAGGTACAGAGTGGCAGGGAATAATACACAGAGTTAAAAATGATGAAAGGCGAAGTGTCAGCAAGAGCTGTTTTTCAACTTAACCATGTCCGGAAATGCGTCGTTTCTGAGATACAGGATGTTGAATTTAAAATGTTATTTTCGATTTTTTAAATAATTTATGGTAAAGATAAAGATTTCGCTTTTCTTTAAATTTAAATATTGTCTATTTTTTAAGGTTGATTGTACTTCTGGCGTGAATGCGCTAGAAAACTCACAGGAACCAAGTACTTCACAACCTTTACAGTCACTTTCCAGTCTTTACACTACAGCTTGTAGGAAAAGAAAAGCAGTGTCAGAAACAAGGTCAGTCTGGATCTTTGTCATCTTTTGTCGTACCCACTAGCAAATCTACTTCAGACGAAATTGACAAACATGTTTCCAGAGCCTTTACCCTACAAACAGCAGTTTTAACTGAATATAGCAACCGGAAGTAAGAAAAGCTATAGATCTTTTACGGCCTGGATACATACCACCCTCTCGATATGATGTTTCTAATACATTGCTTGATGAATCTTATAATGAAGAAAAAATCAAATGCTGTCACTTGACGGATGGTCCAATGTGCATAATGAATCGATAATCTGTGAAACGGTTACAACAGAAAATGGATCTTCCTTCTTAGTAGATTCTCTAGATACTTCTGGGAATCCACATACTTCTGTATATTTAACAGAAATTGCAACAGCACTCATATATAAGCTTAAAACCGAATATGACTGTACAGTATGTAGTTTTGTCACAGATAATGCAGCTTATGGCTGCAATGGTACATTAAAAAATAACATCTACTACTGAATTGTACCTTTTTACATATAATTGTGCTGCATATATTTTAAATTTGCTATGTAAGGATTTGGAAATCGCTAATATTAAAGAACATGTTGTTTACATTGCCAAATACTTCCGTAACAACCATTTTAGAAGGTTTCGTTGAGTCATGGCCCATACTTTTCAAAATTGCTGAGGAGAACAAAAAGGAAATTGACAATATTATAAGAGGAAAAATTTCTAACATTCACTAACTAAGCCTATCTCTATCGCAATAGATAGACTACAAAGAAACAGTGCCAGTCTTTCAGATGTTGTGGAAGAATTTAAAATATTATAAACCCATTTTGACAAAACTGACTTCACTTTAAAAGATATGCAAAAATTAAAGAGGCGTTATGAACAGTGTACATATAATTTGTTGGTATATCTTTTTGACCACTCAGCAAACACTAATAGAGAGTGAAAAAATGTTGCTTTAAAAGCTGTTAAATAATTACATATATCCAAATAGTTTACTACCACTCATAATCAAGTTTTATGCCAGATCAGAACCTTTCACTGATATTATGTTCCATGATGATATTCTTCAGAATTTAAAACCCATGATTGCTGGAAGTCACAACAAAATATATCCAGTATTCAAAAAGAGTTCTGCATAATTAGACAATTATTTAATTTTTCTGCTGCTTTTTCTGCACTCGAGATAATTTTCTAAACATTTGATTTAGTCCATTCCAAACTCAGAAATCGATTAGGAACGGAAAAAGCTGCAAAATTTGTTTTTTTTGTACAAGCACTACAATTAACTAAAATAAACATTATTTAGATACAGTGGTATAATTTTTTTGATATAATAAATCATTAATTAAAACTTAAAGTTTTTATTTTCTCTTAATTATAACTTATCAGAAATTTGGATTTTAATCATGATTTAAATGGAAAAATTCATGTGATTTAAATCATGTATCAATTGATTTAAATCGTTTCAACCCTGTCTGGAGGTCCATAAGTGAGGGTTACGAACAAGAAAACTCTCGATACAAAAGTTGTCGTTTATTAAATGAATTCAGATATTCCTTCTCGATGCTTTCCGTAAAGTAAACCAATATGTGAAATTTTCCTCGGAACTTCCCTCCTCCCGACTGGATCGATAAAAGCATTCAGAACAGATTAATCTTCTCACTGCCATGAGCATCAATATTCTTGTATTCTCATCTCCAACGGCGTAGTCAGGAATTTTACCGGATGGAACAATTTTCAGTGAGCTCTTGATAATAAAACTTTTATTTGGTATGAAGAACTTTTTCATTGCAAATACACAATTAGCTATCATTTTATTTTGTGGGGCTGTTTTTGCTCTTTCTAGGAGCTTTTTTGCGTTTTTGTTTCCCCACGTCTCTCAATAAATTTCGAGGCATTCCCACTGATCGATGTATAATATCCGGCTAAATACAGGGTGTTAAGAATAAATACACCACAATTGCAACACCAAATGTTGTGACCCAAAACATGTTGATGTTTATTTAAAAAAAAACACTATAATTCACTTGGTCTAGGGCTAGACTGGGTGTGAATAATTTATAAGAACTATTTTTATCCAGCGGCAGATAAGCATCGTCCTCGCAATATATAGATGTTGAGGATACTATGCAAATAATTAAAGCACTTATAAAAACAAACTATATTAATAAAAAAACTACTTCGTTACAACAAATACACGCTGTATGGTATAACATACAACTCCAGTACTTCCATAGTACTAAATACATGTTCCAAATAAGTAACACAACCTGATTAATAATTGCGTTACAACTGACGGTAAGTTGCATCAATTTTCTAAAGCCTCTGTATAAAGGAACTGAAATTTCAAGGATCTATCAATTTCAATATGACTTTAAGATTAACAACAATTTTTCCATATAAAACAATCTGTCTAAACCAGTTACAAACTAAATTCAGCTTTTTCCAACCACACTGTATTTAATATTAAATATTTTATTTATTTAACAATCTAAAAAAAATAAAGGTACCTATGGTGAATAAACAAGTATCATTCCAAATCGATTGTGAGAAAGTTTCACAATTTATAAACGTCAAATGCGTATACATACTCTTGAAGAAAATATCTGAAACTCTACTAATTGATAAAATAATAATGAAAAAATTAATATTGGTTGAATGAGCACATATCATTCAACGAAACTATGAATTACTCATACAATTTGGTAATTCTTTACACATACTGGATATAAAATTTATTTGATTCAATAATAAAACTGTGAAATAATTCTAGGTATAGATTTGCACAATAAATCAAATTATTTCGGAATGTATTCCGAATAGAAGTCTAGTTTTTATTCATAATACAAATAACTGGAGATTCTATTGGGTAATTTAATTTAATTTATGATTTGGAAATCCACAAATGACCATACCCAAATATGCGGTTAAAATTTCAAATACAAACATTTTCCCCGTCGGTAGCTATTTCGTAGAAAAATATGCCATTCAGTTTAATATTAGTTGGTGAAGATTCAATATGCCGAAGTTATACAAAATACAAATTATAGCTTACTAATTTGTCACTGTTACAGTTGCTGGATTTCACACACAATATTTTTATCAACCGATTTCTAAATGTTGATTATTAATTTTCAATTTCTTTACTGTTTTCTTACTTAATAATCAGTTTTAGTAATTCAATACCGACTTTCCTCTAAGGCGCACTTGATAAAACATTTTCCCGTTCCGATATTTTTCTAATACTTTCAGTTATACATCTCAATTATTTCTATGTTAACTGAATTTTAATCTGACTACATACTCAAATATGTACATAGACATAGTTGAGTAGAGTTAAGTGAATGAACTTAGATGCTCGAATGAGCTTTGAGGCTTGAAAGTCACAGAATTAAAAAATGTCCGGCTTTTTATATTTTTCTAGTGTATGACGTTTCACGCGTTAGTTATTATGTCTCCCACGTAGCGAGGTAAGAATGACAATTGTATGTTGTTGATTTATATGACAATTTTATGTTGTTGATTTATAAGCGGTTAGACTCTCGGGTTGATAAAAAATCTGTTTATTACTTCGTTCATATTTTTAACAGCATGTCGTAGGTAGGGTTAAACACACATGGAAATAATTATTTTTTCCTTAGCTGGGGTGTTTAGAGTGCATTCTGTGTCAGCGAGGTGATTAATGACCCTTTTTATACATTAAAATGAGCTTTTTTTAAATTATTTGCGGGAGTAGTTCACATGTTCTGACTTTTATTGGCTATACATTTGAGAAGTTTATGCATGCATTCTTTAATCAGTTTCCTATCCCATATGCACACTATTTCTGGAACTGATAAGATATCTATACATCATTGTCTCAAAACTAATATTTATCTTGTTTGGATCCTTCAATGCCTTAGATATCGCTAACTTAAAAACTTTTAACCGCATTTTAGAAGGGTGATACACAGGCGAGGTCATATGTCATATCCCATCCACGTCGCCACAAATTGTTATATCTTACTAGTGTATAATAATTCTCGAATGTAAAACGTTTATTTGATCTATCAAAAAAATTCATAACAATACTCCAAAACAATTGCCCAGCATAACACATGGTTACTATTTCCAATTATACAGAATATAATAAAAACGCAATACACTGCACTAGTTTTATTTTAAGTAAACTGTAACAATAGACCACAAAGGCAGCTTTCTTTTTGAGGTGAACTGTTCGCGGGTTCTAATTTCAGCTTTGCTATTGGTTGAAACGTGACATCTGCCAAATTTCACCAAGAGCAAAGATATAATTAGAAATCCCCGAACATTGTTGTATTTTGTACCATTTGAGTTAGAATTTTTATTTCGAAGATTTTGACACCGGAGAATTGGAAATGAAATTATTCTCATTGAATTGCAGAAGATATAAAATTCAATGCAAGCAATATGATGGACTATGAAAATATCAGTATTACTTATTTGTCAAGATTTATACTTGCCCTTAGTACTGAATACTGGTGAATATTCGGCTTTAGACTGTCCACACAAAATGAAAATTGGTCTCATTTTGCGAATAGTAACCTAACACACTACATTAAAATTAACACTTCCTTAGGCACTAATTAACTGGTGAACGACGTGATTTCTGAAGGAGGAACTAAAAAATAAGCTAAGCAAAATTTCAAAACAAAAAGAAGGAAAAAGCTGGCATCAAGAACAAAAACAAGACTTCCATCACTGTGAAATACATTCCGTAATATGTTGACTTATTGTTGTTAATGTGAATCTATACCTATAATTATTTCACAGTTTATTATTGAATCAAATTAATTTTATATCCAGCGTCTGTGAAGATTTATAGTCCATCCAATATCAATTGCAGAAGCTGTTTCTATAGGGAGCAAATAAAAACTCACTTCGCTAACACGAGCGTATATGCAAAGAAACGGAACGAAAAATAATCTGTACTACTTGTATACAGTCTCCGTCGGCACAAAGAGCCCGCTGGTCAACGTGGACTTGAGTGACTGCTGTCTGTTCTACAACCGATTCGTCTGGGCCAATCAAGTCGGACATCAATGCTGGCAGGTGTGTCTATACGATGGGAAGTCATAAATCACGCGTTTTAATAGCTCTGAAAGATTGAAAACCAGTAGCGTCTGTGGTATTGGTGTGTGCCGATCGAAATACGTTATAGGATATTAAAATATCTGAATAAAATTAGTCATCTCCGCCACTGCTGCTCACAGGATTTCGCCGCAAGACTTTTTTATGCTTCTGCAATTGATATTGGGAAAACTATATAAATATGTATGAATCAGTCATCCAGTTGCGTTTGAATGATACGTGCTCATTCAAAATATATTTCAACATGTCTTATATCTTATTTGGTCAAAAATATTTCTACATACCTCGATATCACACTACAACTCACTGCTTTGAAATCACTTTCGCAGAAGAAAGGAAGATGCTCTAATTCATTAGTTATTTCAACATGAACAAAATTCGATTTCTTTACTCAATGGCTGACAATCTTCAGAACACACGATATCTCGATCAAAGATAGATCTCTAAGGGGGCCGAGAATTGCACGCTGCATTCTTTTAACACGATCGTCCTGTCAAATGCTTCGCGTTCGCTCATTTCTTCTCAACTCTAATGACTGTTCGCCATTAGATGGCGCTAAGATTTTCAAGAGTCATTCTTAGATTGGAGTTAATGAGATAACTTGAGCTACTCTTAATTATTTTGTATCTCTGAGCATATCAATAAGAAATGAACAGATATATCGTTACAAGCTCTCTAAAAATCTATATACCGGGCGAACGATTTTTATTTGCCGCTCGATAAAAATCTCCAGTGGGTTTTCATAAATTATTCACATTTAGTATAGCCCTTCATAAAATTGGTAACAACATCTCAACCAAGTAAACTAAAGTGTGGGGTTTCTATTAAATAATGATGAAGTCTCCTAGAGTAAAACACTCCGGAAGCAAAATACCTCTCCATTCGGATTTTCGGGCGAGAGGTACCCGAGGGGACTCAACATTAAAGAATAATTTTTGCAACATCCGCGGACTCAACAAGAACATCAATGACGTCCCCCATCACCTACAGACGAAAAAACCGGATATTCTGGCTCTAACAGAATCACAAGTAAACTCGTCCACCAACAAGGTCCAAAGGTCCATATGCTTTGTCCTGGTTACGAACTCCATTCTCGATTCAGGTTCAAAGGTGGAGTCTGCCTCTACGCTAAGGCTAACCTTTCATGCCAGCGTGAAGAGAGTTTGGAACCGAAAGACTTTGATGTGATGTGGTTCAAGCTATCTGATACCAAACTGACTAAGTTCCTCTGCTGCCTTTACCTATCACCTAATGAACCTTCATATAACGACCTCTTTGAGTTTTCATCACTCAAACTGGACTACATTCAGGAGAACCATCCAACAGCTGAAACCATAATCATGGGAGACTTTAATGTACATAACGCTGCCTGGCTCAAATTCTCTAACAAAACAGATGATGCGGGTCGTCAAGCCGAGGCCTTCGCCATCACTCATGGTCTAGAACAACTGGTCGAGCTACCAACCCGCATCCCTGATGTCAACAACCAGTCTGCCAATACACTAGATCTTTTCCTCACCACCAATCCTGACCCGTATAGAATAGAAGTTTGTGCTCCACTTGGAAACTCTGATCACACCCTCATCTCCACAACATGCTCTTTCCATTTACCATCGAGCTGCACAATACCACCCCGTCTCATGTGGCATTACAATTCGGCCGACTGGGAAGGTCTTCGTATGTTTTTCTCAGCGTTTCCATGGAAGAGAGTTTGTTTCTCTTCAGTAGATCCAACACGATGTGCTGAGACAATTTCTGAAATCATCATGTTGGGGATGCAAACTTACATACCGAATACCGAAAGAAGAACATCATCCGATAAGACCTGGTTTAACAGAAACTGCTCTAGAGCTGTGGCTTCCAAACAGGCAGCATACCATCGATGGCTAAAAAATCCGGGCCCTGAGATCAGAGCAGCATATGTCGAGGCTAGAGGCATATGCAAAGAGACAATAGAATGCTCAAAAGATGCCCACAATGCCAAAATAAGATCAAAACTTGCTGAATGTCCTAACGGATCCCGTTCATTTAGGTCTTTCGCCAAAGCTGTGGGAAGAAACTTCACTTCCAGCTCATTTCCTCCTCTAACCAAAGAAGATGGAACACTAGCAACGACTGCCCAGGAAAAGCCAATATCTTTGCGCACCTATTTGCTGGAAATTCCACTCTGGATTCATCGGGAAAACAACCCCCGAACATTACACCTATTGACAGTCACATGCCCGAGATCTCCTTTCGCCAACGTACTATCAGAAAGATTTTGCTGGGTCTCAACACCAACAAAGCCTGTGGATCTGACGGAATCCCGCCGATTGTTCTCAAGAAATGTACCCCCGAACTAACACCTGTTCTTTGCAAGTTGTTCAACCACTCTTACAATTTGGGGGTATTTCCGTCCAATTGGAAAATTGCAAGAGTACAGCCAGTCCCTAAAAAAAGGCAAAAAGGCCCCACCTAGCAACTACAGACCTATCGCACTGCTATCTATTATTTCAAGGTCATGGAAAAAGCCATCAACATCGAGCTCATGAAATATCTGGAAGACTCAGGAATTGTCAACGATAGGCATATGGCTTCCGCCATCAGAGATCAACTGGTGACCTGTTCGCTTACGTCTCACATATATGGCAGCTATCTATTGAAAAGTATGGAGAAACTTTAGCTGTGGCATTAGATATCTCCAAGGCGTTCGATCGAGTTTGGCACCAGGGACTCCTCGCCAAGCTTCCGTCTTATGGCTTGCCCCCTCAGCTGTGTTCTCTGCTTGCTAGTTTTCTCTCAAACAGGTCTCTCCATGTAGTGGTCGATGGAGTTTCATCTGACACTCTACTCATAAATGCTGGTGTTCCGCAAGGATCTATTCTCGCACCAACACTATTTCTACTTCACATCAACGACCTGTTGAAAGCAACTTCATGTCCAGTACACAGCTTTGCCGATGATAGTACCCTCCATACCGCTTTCTCTTCCAGGGCCCCTATATCAGCCCGTGAAACCAGAAATGAACGAGGAAGAAATGTTAATAATATAAATATGGACTTAGCAACAATTCTCGAGTGGGGATCTAATAACATGGTAGAATTCAATGCAAACAAAACACAAGCATGTCTTTTCTCTAGAAAAGCCGATCTCACTGTGCCTAACATAACTTTGTCAGGAGTAACCATACCACTGAAGTCATCCATATCGATGCTTGGTATTACTATCAGCAATAACCTTTCCTGGGAAAATTACGTGAGGTCCATTGCCAAAAGTGCATCCCAAAAACTTGGTTTTTTGTTTCGTGCCAAGAGCTATTTCACCCCCACTCAGCTGCTTATGATCTATAAGGCACAGATCCGACCTGTCCTGGAATACTGTTCCCATATTTGGAGCGCGGCACCTAAACATATCCTGAGGCTATTGGATTCTGTCCAAAAAAGGGCAATTCGTCTCGTCGGTGATGCCTCGCTTACAAACTCGCTCACTTGTCTGGAACACCGTAGAAAAGTTGGCGATTTGTCTCTATTTTATAGATATTTTCATGGGCGATGCTCTTCTGAAATATCAACAATCGTTCCTGCTTTGGCAGTCTCTTCGAGATTAACCCGTCAAGTTCAGTAATCACACCCCTTCGTGGTCACTTTGGAGACCTGCAGAACATCACTTTCCAAAGACTCGTTCATCTAACGAACAGCGAGGCTTTGGAACTCATTGCCTAGGAGGTGTTCCCCGAGGCATACAACCTCCAGAAATTTAAGAAGAACACCAACTCCTACCTTCTTTCCCTTGGTTCCCACGATGTTCTCTGAACATTACAGGATATCCCTTTTCGTGGAAACCAGAACATAAAAAAAAAAAAACAACACCCTGTATTGGGTCGTTACAGCTTTGCTTCTTTCCAACAATCAATAAGGGTTTCTCTGCATTATTTGCAGATTTCTCCTGCTGAAAAAGTATGATAAATTCTCGATATGGTCTAATATTACGGCCACTTGGCGATTGTGTACATAGAAATCTTTACAATTCTAATCGTTTTGTTAAATTAATTGAATGGAAAAAACATTTGAGGACTGGCGAATGTGTTCAGTTCCTTGCAATTTCCAATGAATTCTTCTTAAAATTTCCACACGCAAGTTGACCTATGAAGCGTTTCAGGAAGTTAACCAAACCATTCGATAACTTTGATGAAACATGCATTTGATGAAACATATTAACAGTTCACTGAAAGACAACTTTGTATACACTTTACTAGTTATTGAGTTTCAATTCGGTGTTGATTCACAGTTTTCGTAATACAGTTAACCCTGTGTCAATCACCCTCAGCTACGCCACTGGTCGGTCGTTCTTCCACGCCGTCTTTCATCATCGCAAGCTATTTATCTCCAGCCTATTATTCTCCCTCTCGAAGAAACGACTCAATTTGAATAAATGAGTCGCTCATTCATTCATAGTTCAAATGACGTGAATTGTGATTGTTGAGTGGAAAATGATTATTGCGCGGAATGAAATATCTTTGTCATTATTGGTGGGGTGCAATAAGATAAAATGGTTCATTGTGGTAGCAAGTGACGCGCCCACGTAGGGGTGGTTGACTCGTGAAATTCACCACAACTTGATTTTTTCATGAGTAATCTTTACACATCCTTGTGATACTTTAATGATGTTGAAATAAGAATGTGGAATCTGTCTGAACCTACAACTATGGAAACATGTCACTGATGTAATACATATCTCATTTTGTTGTAGAAAAAATCAATTAATATAGAGGTAGCAGAATATGTTGCCATTAATCTCATGTATTCACCAGTTTGTGTTTCTTTTTTCTCAACAAACATATAACACAAAAAAAAAATGTATTTAAAAAATATTCAGAGCAATATTAACTTTCGGAAGTGAATCATTATTTAGAATAGAAAATATGGGATGCCAAAAACTTTTTTTTTTAAGTGAAAGCTAGAATGGGATAAAGAAATTGCAATGAGTTCAACATAGAAAAGGACGGAGTGAGAGCGGAAGAAGTTTGTACGGACATTGGTGAAATAGAAAAATTGTAAAAGCTGATATTTTCCTGGACTGTTATACAGTAGAGAGGGGTTCATATTTTATAGGTATATAAGATATTATGCTAGTATTTTCAACATATACTCTAACCTCCATTTTTAACGGAAATGTGAGATATTTCACCCGCGTTTTTCAAACCGCTGGCACCGCTTGAAAACAAAATATATCCAATCCATTATATTAGGAGTTCTGATAGTGTATGAGAAACGTAAAAAAGGTTAGTGATGTCGTTCAGATAATTACTTCATAAGATAAATGTTAACTTGTTGATAGATTATTTCCTCCCAGTCATAAATAAGAATAGGATTACGAAACAAATAAACCTCATTGTTCCCATACCGATACAAGATTGTTGGGAAATATTTCATTGCACGAAATTAATGCATTGTTCATAATAATAATACTACTCCCAATTTGGGTATCTAGGCCCCATGAATGCATTATTTTTTCATTTGCATAATCAGTTCTAATTCGATGTACAATTTCGTTTCGTCGAGGGAAAGTTACTGATTTGCATTATTGTCTAATTAAAAGTTGACTGGTGATTCACTCAGGCTGAAAAATCAGTAACCTCTCACATTCATTCACAACTAACACTGCAGAATGGGGTGGTAATAAATAAACCATACAGAATAATAATAATAATATGTAATCGATTTGTTTTAATAACAACACTGATCAGCTAAATTTGAACTAGGTGTTTTTTTCAAGGACTGGTTTGAGGACTGTTATTGATTTTATGTTACCAATATCAACAAACACATTTCTGACTATGATGTGATATCAACTATTTATGTATTAGTGAGTTAGGACTGCTCGATTGTTTATGAAAATTGGGAAATCGCACGTCTGGCTGCGTTTTTGTGTTGTGTTCGGTGGGATAAAAATTGCAAATGAAATGTCTTCAAACTTTTCCTTGTACTACTTGATATCATTATAAAGCACACAAAAAAGTCTGCCAAAGATTTTCTCCTAAATTCGTCGATCGGGACATCATTGCCTTTTTACAAGCGTTTATTTAGTTTCACCTGTACAAGTTAAATTTGACCCATTTCTAGTTGTCCGATTAGCGTGAAATTTGGCAGGTGTTCATAGTTTCCGTGGAGAATAGATTATGGAATTGTTGAGAAAAAACAAAATGGCGCCTCCAAGATGGCGGACGAGATTTGTGTTTATGGTCCGATGCGATTCAAAATTGGTATGTGGGGTTTTGAGGTCGAAGTTTATGAATGTTT
>JAFIRS010006723.1:0-33082 GCA_018342105.1 Gonioctena quinquepunctata | reverse complement strand
TGGAATTATTAAATGATGGGCTATAAAATAATGAATTGATAAACCACATTTAAAATTCTCCGTTTTTCTAAAATGTTTATTTTTTTTCTCAAGGCGATCTACAAAATTAGTAATTGAAAATATAAACTATATTTATTTCCAAAATACTCACATAAGTTGAAATTTAAAATAAATTGTTATCAAGAAGAACACAACACACAGAGTGAATTTTCTTTTTTTTACGAAAAAAACCAAAATAACAATTGGCTGGCTTATTCTACAATAGGTATGTATATTCAAATGGATTTTCATTTTGAATTGTGGAGAATATAAGTGCATATAGAACTCAAATCACTAATACCTGTTCTTTATTTATAACATTTGTTTTTCTTTCATTTATGTGAAACATTTCTGAGAAAAGTCTTTTCGTTAAATTACTTCCCACATTTAATAGATACTTTTGAATTTAGATGGTCAATACGATGGATAGATGAACTATTATATGATTTTGGCAATATAAACTTTTTCGCAATGATGACATGGAATTTCATAAACAACATTGATAAACAACATTCGATTTCAATAGGTTTGATATAGACGTTTTCAATTTAGAATGAATATCATACTTGTGTTTGTTATTTCAATATTTTCTTTTTTAAGAACACGAATTATTTTTGGGATTCATTCTTGAATATGAGGTAGAATTTTATAGTATGTTCGATTCTCCATGTCATTATTAGTTGAATTTGTTATTCGAAGTATGTCGTATGAGGGGGGAACTGAACAAAATTTTATTAATTATTGGATATGGGTAGGAATTCTCAACAAGTATAATTTTCAGATCATTTAAACATTCTATTATGAAAGATGTTGGTTAACCTTCTAAATTCTGGTTTTAATATTGAAAATCGTGATAATCCTAATTTTTGTTGAATGATATGAAAAATAATCGATAAGTCTGTTACTATTTATAGGTTTTCCGTGCCACCTTGTGATGACTTTGTTATTCTCTGTTCTAATCAGTTATCAGTTCATTTGTTTACCGATATACCGAGAACCCCCTCAATTCGAAGCTGAGGAACAGAAAGTATGTGGTATATCAAAATCAATGTACATAGCTAGATAAAATTGGGGATATACTCGAACCCATAGGTGTGCCAAAAACTTGTTGGTAATATTTATCATCGAATACCATGTGGGATGATTCGAATATGAAGTCAATGATACTCATGAAGGTTTTCTTTATCAAAATAACGACAGTGATTGGAACTAGCATTCCATTTATTTTCGATTTGATTAAATCTAAAGGTAGATTCGTAAAAAGCAATAACACGTCCAAATTTTTTATAATATAATCTTCTGGTAAGGACATTCACTGAATTCGAATGAATCCGCAACATGGTAACTATAATAATAATAATATTCATAAGATCCAATTGGACATTGACATAGTCACATGAATAAAATTAAATAGGAAAGTTAAAAAGTTCACGTCATGAAAGGGACATACAGCAACATAACACAAACATTTTTAACATAAACATAACAGAAGCATTCTTAACCTAAACATTCTCTTTATATGAACAATCAGGTGGAGCTGAGGTACTTACTCTTCAACAGAATAGAAGCAGTGTACTAGTAAACAATCCTTAACTTTATGTTCAAATAAATTTATACTCTTGATTGATTTGAGAATTGAGAATTTTTATTCCTTGATATTCTGCCCCTTTCGAATAAGGCTGTACTGTGCATTGGAATTCTCAGGTTGTTGGAAGAAAGCAGTACTCTCTCACTGGTAATATATCCATCTGCATTCCTTATAAAGAGGTTTGAATTACTTTTAACAAAAATTAGTAGCCTGTATATGTAAAGAGAGGGAAGTGGTAGTATACCAAGCCTTTTGAAAAGTGGTCTGCAGGGTTCATGAAAGTGTGTTCCCAGTATGTGCCAAGAAAACTGGGATCTCCCCCCAGAAGATCAAGCCATAAGTTAAGATTGACTGAGCATAAGCAAAGTAGTATCAGTGTCATAGGCATCATTAAAAAAAAATTGTGATATATTTTCTGATTGTATTTTTACAATTATGGTCAGAAACGTAACCCAATAGGTCCAATAAGCATGTATTGGGTCTGTTCGTAAAAGATGCAGACAGACCTAATCTTATCCTCATTACGTTGAATTCATTTTAATCGACTACGTCCATGAAAGGTCCAGGACCTTTGGATGGGTATCCAGAGAACGCCATAAGCTATGGAGACCTCATGTCAAAAGGGTGTCCTTAATACTACATTCTGCTAATATTATTCTTTTAAGTTTGTCCCACCATATGAAGATATACTCTAGAGTGTAACGTTTTTTAAACTCCCATTGTTCACAGGTGCTGCGGTAGGATCAGCTGCATCATTCGCGTTGGTATCCGAATTCAAATCTGTTTTCGAAATAATCAGAGATGACATGACACCAGCACAAAGGAGACAATTGGCTGGTTCCATCAACAGCATATTGGGTGGAATGCAAATCACAAATGCTGTTTCTGTTCTGGCTCTCCTCTCTCGAAACTCCAACTTGAAATCTTCGGTATTGCAACAAATAATATCTTTTTTCCAGCAGGAGATGAATATGAGTATACTTTAATCAACAATATATTTGTGACTTAAATTAATGGATTTTTGGAATTTTTTTTTCTCTAAAAAAATTAAAATTTGTAAATTAAAAAAAATGTTTTCATGAAATTTTAAATTTATATCGACTGTTTTATTATGTATTGATTTAATCTTAGGTTTATTTTATAAATATACTTTTAAAAATGTAAGTATTAAAGACTTATTATGATTTATGATATGTTATTTGCTCACTGTTGCAATGATGATTGATGTCTCAGTTATTGATTTTGATTGTATCAATCGATATCAAGTAAAATATGAATTATATCAATCAATTTATGAGTAGTGATATGATTGTCATCTACAGTTGCTGACAGAAAAAGAGTGCCAGATGGACCACTATCCCGTTTTCCACTATTCCCAAAAATGTTCATTTTTATGTTTCTCGAGATCTTGTATATAATGGAAAGGCAATCATTAAGAGATATGGGTACCACCTATTGAAATTGGTAGATAAAAAAAATTTGCTTACACATATTTTGAGAAAAAAATCACACACACCCTATAACAGTAAGCCCCCCCATTTGTATGGTCTTCCAAAGGTTTGCAATAATATTAAAATAAAAACTAAATACATTCATTAACAGATCCAAACTGATTGTGAATAACATAATGGACGTTGATTTGTTTGAAAATATGAACAGGATGTTCATAAAGTCAGATGTGGAATCATTTGCGACTGAAAGATCAACTTAAGTCACTATCTTCAAGATGAACTCATGTTGAAAAAGGAAACATTCTTTAAAAATATGTTCCTGAAAATTGAAAAATCTACGACAAAAATGAACTTATTTTTTGTAATATCCAACAGAAAAAAATAACTTTCCCGGCTAAAGCCACGCTGGACATTGAACTATATCTAATAGATATTGTGAAAGGACCTTAACTTAAAAGAAAAAATCTGAAGGTGAAAATTTGCAGTTTTATTCATTATTTGATTTTCTATGGATATTTTTAAACACAACTTATGGAAATTATGATTTTAACACTTTGTGGGGGCAAATGGGTTCCCAACTATCAACCCCGTTATTAAGTAATATACTCATGGAAATATATATAGATTCCTATCAAAAGGTCCTAAAGTTTGGTGGAGATATATCGATGACATTTTCATAATTTGGTCACTTGGCAGATAAGAATTAGGAACAGTTTTTAGTTACTAAATTAAAATAACTTGTAACATTGTTCGTATTTTTCTTTCGACTTGGATGGTAATGGATTCGATGTAGCTTCAGAAACTACCTTTAAAATATTATAACAATCGTCTTCTACATGATGCCTTTTGCAAAAAAAATAATTGTTCACTCATCGTTATGATGTTTTGTTGTTAGCAATGTAGAATTTACATTTAGCTTCTGAACTGTTAATATTTGTCTATCTGACGGATGTAGAATACGAGAGGCGACTATAATGATCTGATGAATTTTATTTTTTTAATTAATGGGAGAAACAAGGGACTTGAAAGTCTCTTCACAAAAATGTTTCAATATAAATTGAAACAAGTGGTAGACCACAAGCGAAAAACAACTACTTTCCCAGCAAATACCACGCAGAACGTTGAATGATATCCACCTGAAAATCTATGCAAACTTCCATTGACAATGAAAATTGATTGCAAATGTTTCTTTCTGATGAACTTGATTATGTTAAATTTATGCCAGGTCCGCCTAACAATCCGTATAGGGGTTCAGGCTTTTGGCCCTCCCTCATCAGTATATAGAGTAGTCGGTTGGATGATGACTGAACAATTTGGCATATTGTGTCAATTGTCATTTTGATTCTTTTGGAACGAAACAAAACAAATTAGTTATTTGTCAGTTGTCATCGTCCAAAATAATTCAAAATAACATTGAAATTTAAGATATGGTTTAAGGATTTAACAATGGAAGGAATTGAAGGAAAATTCTTGCCATTACTGGAGTACTTAAACAATTTGTAGATACTATACGTATTTTATCTGATAAGTGAGTCAAATTCGGTTTCTGACGAAGATCTTTTTGATATAGATTTAGTTTGAAGAAAATAATATTGGTTTCGTGCACATTTGACAGATGGTTGACATTGCAGGTAAAACAACACATTTGCTTAGCTTGTTAAAGAACATTTATTCCAAATGTTTACGGTTTTTATTGTGTTTCGAGTGAAATATTGTGACAATGGACCTGGCAAAATATTATTCAAGTTTAGATAATGTTCACCGAGAACGGTATGAAGAAAAAAAACGTGCATTTCACAACAGCACAAAATGGAGGCATGATCATTTACGAATTAAACAATAACATATGTAATGCATCTACCGAATTCTTTTCGAAATCGATAAAAATGTTCAACTCGCAAACATAAACAAATCGAAAAAGTGAGATTGTTTTACCTCCAATGTCGACTGTCTGTCAAATATGCACGAAACCAATATAACCTATGACTTCCCAAGTAGCATACAGAGGTCATAATTCGGTTGTACAGACGTCTACGAGACCTTTCGCAAAAGTCCATGACGTATGTCTTGTAATATGCTAATAAGACGTCGCTATGTATGCCAATACGACAAAAAGGCACACTCTTGCGACGTTATATAAACTAGTGGTAATGACTTGCCAATAAAGACTTATAAGCCAGTCGCAAAAGGGTCGTTCTGTGGTCTTAGTGTAGTCATTATATCATTATGCATGAAGGTCATAATCTTTCTAATATAGTATTACAATATGTATACCATATCAAAAGATTTTATATAATACCAATAAAATATATAAGTCAGCCTTCCTTTACATGTTCATGACCGTAATAGTTACTCTGTGACCGTGATAGTTATCGAGATAAAAATGATTTTCATTTATGTGTCTTTAAGAATTGTTTTCATTTCAGAAAAAATATATTTCATCAATTTTTCTCATTAATCGTTGAAATATGTAGACCATATTACGAAAGATACTTGATTAGCACATGTCCAATGATTTTTAAATTTATATAACACCCATGGTCCCATATTTTTCATTTTAAATATTTTTGTTCCAATATGGCTACCAGAATGATGTTATCAATCAATCGAAAAACATGGATGCTGTCCTTCTAGTGTCGAAAAGTTGTAATTACTCCGGTATGAACTATCATACGAGTGTCTCAAAGACATCGCAATATCTTACATAAAAAAGTTGTAATGTAGTCGTTGTGACCAGAAGTATCAAGTTTTGTTGTCGTACTAACGTCGTAACGTAATATATATATATATATATATATATATATATATATATAGAAGCATTGTCTCTATCTTTAGACAATGATAGAAGCATTGTCTAAAGCTGAGTATCTTTAATGAGCCGCTCTGGAAACAAAGAGAGTTTAACGCTATCTGAATGGGAGGTACTAATAAGCTCTAGCCACTCAGAATCTTGTAGCATTAACCCGTCATAGCGACCTACATGGACATGAGTACAGGTGGCCCACCTAACATACAGAGTGGTCCAATATACATTCAAGAGCCTGTAACTCTCAGTTAGCAGAGTGCGCTAGTCCGCCACTGTTCAGAGAGAATGGTGGCCATGACATGTCTTTCTGCTAGTGTCACCATTGTCTTATGGGGAATAGACTCTCCTACCATTGTCTTAGACAATGCTCCTACTCAGATAACGTTTACTCTATTTGCTCTGGAAATGCATATTAGTTCACGGAACTGTTCACTGATAGCACTGAGGACAAATACTTGAAAATTTGTTGGATTGTTTGGACTAAAAATGGTGGTTTGACGTTTTCAGTTGTCAAACTTCAACAAACTTGTGTTTAACAGTGCGTTCCACTAGGCACACACAGCGCTCGTGTGAGTCGTTCGACAAACGATCCCGGTCGTTCTGGGCGTGCTGATAACGTCATAAATGACATCATTGTTCTCCATCACGTCGAGCTCATGTCTTGAGGTGGGTTCAAGTCGATGTTTTGTTATGAAAGTTCAATGATGGCGACCAAAATAATAACATTGTATGATTCAGAAAAAGATTCATTTATAGAAGTGAATGTATCTCCAAAAGATGCTAGGCTTGAGAAAATAGATGTACTGGAGGAATCAAAAGTATTTCTTCGTCGCATTAGTGCAATAATTGCATTATTATTTGGATTGAACATTTTATGAAAAACGTCTTATCACTATTGTGAATTGATATTTTATAAATATTCACAAATCAAAACAAAGATTGTCATCCATTTGTCATCACTCTTCAACTTCAATCAAAGGAAACCCATTTCACTTGGGTAGGTTAACCAAAATACTCACAAGTAGTCATCTGCTAGTGGAATGGGAATGACCGCAAACGTGAGCGTTGTGTGCCTAGTGGAACGCACTATATGTCTTATGTAGACAGCTTTCTTTTTGGCCATGTATATAGAACCGGAGCTGCACCGGGGCACGAAACATAGACACCGACCCGTCCTTTTTAGGTCGTGCTTGAAGCCCCGGAGAGCAACACCAAAAACCTTCCCCTGCCCCCTCTTGCACCTACCAAGAACTTGGTGCAACAAGCCCTTTTTGGTTATGTATAATGTTTATGTTTACACAAATTGCAACAACTAAAGTTATTATCTCTGGTAGAATCACTTACAAAATAAAATGCATGGTGTGACTGAAAATAAATAGTTACAAATAAATGATCACGAGAATAATTTGTATGATATTTTCGATAGCGAAGAGGATTATGATCGGGCTCTATCAGGTGTGACCAAAATTCAGACCCTAGTATATTGTCTGGAATGTTATAGATTTTTTTTTCACCAATCAACAAATATCCAAATGACTATTTATTAATTATTAAGATTCATAAAATTCTTCGAAATAAATGCAAAATCCTAAACAAATTGAAACCTCCTGTGCATGTGCAATACAGAATACACTCCTTAAAATGCGTTTTATTTGGGAGTAGCTCCGGTGCAACAAACACGGTACAGCTCCGGTGCACGAAGCTCTAAAAAGAAAGGGGTGGTATCTCACAAAACACCATAGACATTATAATAAAAACTAAAAACACCCACTTGTGGTGAACTGGTGAATCTCAAAATCAAAACAATAAGTACAATAACAATGGATTCCTTCTCGGTTTGTAAAGCAGTATAGAACTCTTGTCTATGTTGTGAAGCGAGCAGGTTGTGTTTTCCAAGTGGTGAAGCGAGAGAGCAAAAAGGGGTGAATTTACTAACCATATCTGTGTGAATATAATCCCTTTTCCTACTCCTATTACTTGGTGAGTGCTGATATAAATTTACAAATTATAAAGTTAGAGTAAAGCAATATGGGCGAATCAACGCCAGGGGAAAAAGAACCGCCGGACAAAAACCTGACACCACAAAAAACGGCAGAGTCACTTTTTATACTGAAACCAATGCAAAACATACATTGTCATGATCGAGTCCACTGAACAATCGGGAAATAACATCGGAAAATATAATCATTTGAAAATAGCCAAAGAAATATTTGATAAAATTTCAAAGATTTAGTTAAATTATCTAATAAAGGCAGGAATAGACTTGGAGTAGAATTTACTCACTATAAAGCAGCTAATGCATTTTTGGAAAATGAAACTCTTAAAAACAAAGGTTACAAAATGTTCATCCCTTATAATCAGGTTAGATGTAAAGGGGTAGTCAGACATGTTGACACAGACTTTTCAATTGAACAAATTGGGAAAATGATCTCATCTCCATACAAAGTCATAGATATAAGAAGGCTAAATCGTAAAGTAAAGGTGGGAGATAATATTGAATATATACCTACATCAACGGTCCTACTTACCTTTGAAGGGGTATACCTCCCTAGATATATTTCAATGTACACATTCCCTATGCCAATCACACCATACATACCCCCTGTAGTACAATGCTTCGCTTGCTTGCTATATGGTCATACAAAAAATCAATGTCGAGGCAAATCTAAATGCATGAACTGCGGTACGATCCATTCAGACAAAGAAGGAGAGTTAAACATGGATGACGTGGATCTTGAGTTTTAAAAAAAAGTATTAATTATAATACTTTGGTACCTAAGACCTACGAACAACCAAGAACAAGTGAATTCCAAGAACACACTCATGATTTCCCTCAACTACCAAGAAAAAATATTAATGATAACACTATTAACATTTCACAGCGTAGAACTATCTTAGCTGAAAACGGAGCAAGAAGCAAACAGTCATACAATCAAGTATTGAGCAGTCCACCAAAAAAAAGAACTATTTTAACACCAAATTATGAAAAAGAATCAGTTAGATTTATTATACTTCCCTAATGGAAGACCTGAAAAAGTAGACAAACAGGGAGCCTCCAGCTCCTTGACACAAATATCAAAGCCGCCTGTAAGTGCCTCGCAAATTTCACAAATGAACAGCATTCAAGAATATTACCATAACTTCGTTGAGATGCCTATGGAATACAAATTGAAAATCAGAGAACTAATTGAAACCCACTTCAATCTGGGTGGCACTATGGACTATGACTCCCCAGAGGAGCCCGGTGATAGTGGCACCTAGAATTGTAAGGAAAAACAAAAACTGAATAGTGGTATTGCCCACACATATAATAATTTCAAAATAAAATAAAAAATCATACAAAAATGGAAGAGAACCATTTTTCAATCCTTCAGTGGAATACACATAGCGTTAATCACAACAGACATCACCTAATATCACTAATCAGAGAATATAATCCAGACGTAATCCTCCTCAACGAAACTTGGTTGAAACCTCATTATAACTTCTTTATTAAAAACTACAATACGATAAGAGTAGATAAACCAAATGGAACAGGGGGAGGAATAGCCACCCTAATTAAAAATAACATCAAACACATCAACATTCCCTTAAACATAACAAATAATGAATTTCAATGCTGTGTAATACAAATCAACAATATAAATATAATAAATATGTACTCAAACCCCAAAAATAAATTAACAACCCAATTTATGAAACAAATAATAGACCCTCTCAGGGGTAACATGATATGGATGGGAGACTTGAATGCTCACAATCCAATATGGGGTAGTCACAACATAAACAGTAATGGCACTGCAGTGGCACAAATGGTGGAAGACTATAACTTGGTCATCATGAATGACGGGACCCCGACGCGAATACAACCCCAAATCAAAATCCCAGTGTCCTAGATCTCACAATAGTATCAGACAATATAGCACACAAATGTTCCTGGACTAAAATAACAGATCTGGGAGACAGTGATCATTACCCAACCTTATGTCATATGAACTTTCATAAAAACAAAAATCACCTGAACTGGAGGTATGAAAATACCTTCAGCTCAGGAAGAAATTTTAAAAAAGCAAACTGGGAGTTGTATTCGAATAGGGTGAAGGAAATACTCAGTCCTGACAATCAAATTAGGGATCTACAAGAATACGAAAAATTCATATACACATTAAACACAGCGGCAGAGAGATACCCCCAAAGCAACAAAACGACCAAGTTAGGCCTTCTACCATCTGGTGGGACCAAGAATGCTCTGAAAAAGTTAAAATTAGGAAAAACAGTATTACAAATTTTCAGAATCATCCTACACTTAGATAATTACTTGGATGCAAAAAAGACAATAGCTACAACCAGAAAATTTCTCAAGAAAAAAAAAAGACAAATTTAGAAAGTTTTGCTCGACACTTAATAGAATTCAGATCTAACATATATTTGGAATAATATTAGAAAATTCTCCGGCTCAATAACAAATTACAACAAAAACACTCTTCCGAACCAGGAACAGGCATCTGAAATATTATTAAACCTTACCTCATGTAATATATGCCCAGATTTTAACTTTCAAAATAACACCGAAAACTTTGAACCATGCTAAAGATAGAACTCGAAAACGCTTTATTTGGAAAGAGAGACTCGGCCCCAGGTTTTGACGGAATCTCATACTCGATGCTAACTCACTTACCCACAATAGCAATGGAACTTCTCCCCAAAATATACAATGCATGTGTGGAGCATGGTCAAATTCCAGATTCATGGAAACAACAAACAGTCATTCCATTTTTGAAACCAAACCGGGATCCTATTCTCTCAGACAATTACAGAGCAATCGTTCTATCATCCTGTGTGTGCAAGGTTTATGAAATAATGATCAAAAATAGGTTAGAGTGGTTCACGGAAAATCGGAACCTTCTGTCTACACACCAAATGGGCTTCCGAAAAGGTACAGGAACTAATGATAATGTAGCATACCTAATATCATACATTCAGATAGCTTTCAGCATAAATAACACAACAATTGCGGTATTCTTAGATATAAAAGGGACATATGACAATGTTGATATTTATAAACTGTATCAAATTGTGATGGACACAGCAATCCCACAGGTATTAACTAACGCAGTATTCCACACACTACAAAACATAATACTGTACATTAAAAACCAAGAAGGGAGTCTTCAAGGACCCAAATCAACATCAACAGGACTAGCACAAGGCTCACCACTGAGCCCTTTATTATTTAACCTATATCTATCCTCTCTGTTCCATTTCATTCCAGAAGACATGACACTACTAGCTTACGCAGATGATCTCGTTCTACTATCTTCTGGGAGAAATATCGTGAATATCACCTCTAAAATTAACAGAGCGTTGGAAACTATTAACGAATGGATGAGGGGATCACAATATGAATTTATCTCTGTCAAAATGTGAGTCAGTGTGGTTTAATAAAGGGCATCGAAATACAGGAGCGATACCAAATATCAAAGTTGACAATACCATTATTCAGTACAAAGATACAGTAAAATACCTGGGAGTTAATATTTCAAAAAATCTCAAATGGAATGAACATACAGAAAATATAAGAATCAAAGCAATGAAAGGGATAAACGTGTTGAAAGCATTTTGCAAAGTAAATTGGGGAGCAGATCCGGTTTCAATGCACATGGCATATAATGGAATAGTAAAATCACATCTAGACCATGGATCAATATTTATGAAACCAAACTCTAAGAAAAATATAACGAAATTAGACACAACACACCACCAGGCTCTCCGAATCATCTCAGGATGTATGAAGAGCACGCCGATCAATGCCCTTCTGGCAGAGACCTCGGAAATGAATTTGGAATATAGGCGCAAATGGATAGCGACAAAATTTGTGCTGAAACAATTCAGCTTTTCGAATAATTACATTATAGATATGCTAAATACCATAGATTTATTTCATAACAAACAAGAAAGATATTGGCGAAACAAAGAAAAACCATACATAGTAGAAGCATTTAATCTCATAAAATCAGTAACTCACTCCATTTATCAAAGTAAAAAAGCTCCATGTTTCGAAAAAGACTACAAAATGCAAATTACAAACATTGAACCCATAAAAAAAAAAAAAAAAACTAGAAAAAGTGGGCATTGATAACAGGTCTCTTTTTCAAACCAACACAGAAAAATACAAGGAATCAAACACATGTATCTTTACAGACGGTTCCAAAAAACTAAACAAGACAGGCTTTGGAGTACACATCCCTCAATACAACATAAATTATTCGTCCAGACTGCCTGAAAATGTTTCAATCAACTCAGCGGAAGTTATAGCTATAGGCAAAGCAATTCACTCGTATTTAAAAAACAACATCGCAAGTTCCATAATTTTCACAGATTCCAAAACTGCAATAAATAAAATCTGTAAAAACAGGGTATGTGCAAAAAACGACTACATATCCTTAGATGTTAAGCAAATCCTCATAGAAGCGCAAGAGAATATTAGTATCAAATTAGCATGGATACCTGGTCATACAAATATTGAAGGCAACGAAATAGCGACAAATTAGCTAATATCGGTTGTGATTTGAATGTTCCAATGAGAGGGATCACTTTCAAAAGCAAAATCAAACAAAATTTTGAGAATTTTTGGAAAACACAATTTGAAGGAAAAGGACATTGGTACAGACAAATACAGACGGACTTCCCACACAAAATTTGGTTTTCTAAATTCCCATACATTGACAGACGACATATAACTGTCATCACCCGAATGAGAACTGGACATTGCCAAACAGGAGCACATTTACATAAGATCAAAATAAAAGAAACACCGAATTGTGAATGCGGCCAGTACCAAGACCTACAGCACATATTTTTTGAATGCCCAACCAATGTTATCCCAAACTATAATCTATACTTTGAACTCCAGAAGCAAGGTGTCCCCTCCCCAATGAACATCAACATAATCCTAGCCACCTAAACCAAAATGTCATCAAAATATTACTACAATTCCTCAATTTTAACAAAATTATACTATAAATCATACCCAATTCCCTATCTGTCTATACCTGGGTGCTAATAACCGAGGCAACATTTCTGGGTGTGTAATGCTCCGCCGTTGCTCCGGAGCGAGAAAAGTATTTACCTATGTTGTGTTCTATGTCAATAATAACTCCTCCTCACCCTATTGCCTATTTATCTCCGTTACAGAACTCTCGATGTTTCCAATTCTGGCGGTTGGCGAACAGCATGTTCCAGTTATTTCCAATATTGACCGTTGTTTTCCGCGGCAGTGCGACTGGATTGTTCTCGAATATCTCCGGGGGTGACATCATCGTTGTCGATGGCAACGCGTGAGGCGACAGGTCCGGCCTAGGTTCGTTACATTGCCCCCTTCTTAAAGACATTTCGTCCCGAAATGTCATCCTTGGAGTGTGACGATATCTGGATGACTCCCCATATTTGCACCGTGAAGTTCGATGGAAGTAACACTCCACGGTCTTCATGACCGGTCGTGGAAAAGGGTTAGAGCAAACCAAAATCTTGACGCCGCTGGATCTGAATATCGCCTCCAGCATACTTCTTATGACTCTCCAGTCCAACCCATCAATACCACAGGACAATTTTGGAATTGCTAGATCCACCAGATTCTGGTCCACCATAGTATCTCTCAGTTTGGTGAGAGTCTTCCAGACATCTTCATAGGACGGTTTATCTTGGGAATGCCTCTTGGTAACTAGGTAGTAGATGTTTCTCTGGCCTTTCTTCAACTGTAGTACCCCACCAACTTCTGGATTCTGCTCCCGCAGTGTTTGGAGTTGACCAAATTTCTTGGAAAACACTACGGCGATGCCCCTGGACATTCGAATATCTTCTGCCACACAGTGCGCTAGTGCGTAGTCAGCAGGCAGCTCGAAAAGGTCTTGTGACTCCTCTCTAGTAACCCCATGTAGAACTTTCTGCCCGTTTGAATACAAGGACCTAAACTTCTCGAACGTCATATCATCCTCCGGTGGCTTGAGGGTGCGAACTTGGTCATGGTTTCCAGCGTAAGGGGCCAACCTGTTGAAATTGGCGACCCTTGGTTTCCCTCGGGGTGGCTTATGGATTCGGTACACAAGGTCGTTTATCCTTTTCACGATTTTATACGGGCCTTCCCACGAGTTCCGCAACTTTGGTGATAGTCCACGACGACGTTTGGGGTTGTACAGCCAAACCAGGTCATCAACCTTAAACCCTCCAGCGTCGGCCTTGATGTCATAGGTCTTCTTCATTTTATCGCTGGCACTCTGGATGTTCAACCGGACTCGTTCGTGGATGTCGTCCATTCTCTGCCGAAGTTTGCTGACGTAGTCCTCTCCCGCAGTGTCTTGTCCTGGCGGTATCCCAAACTTCAGGTCACAAGGCAGTCGCAGTTCTCGGCCCATTATAATACTAGCAGGAGTTTGACCTGTTGACTCGTGTACTGCGGATCGATAGGCCATCAGGAACAAATGAAGATACTGGTCCCAGTCTCTTTGATGGTCAGAGACAACCTTGGACAAGTGGCGGTTGATCGTTCTGTTCATCCGTTCCACCATTCCATCGGACTGCGGATGTAGGGCCGTGGTTTTTGTCTTGCGGATGTTCAGCAGTAAACATATTTCTTGGAACAGGTTGGATTCGAAATTTCTGCCTTGATCCGAGTGCAGCTCCATTGGAATACCAAATCGACATATCCACTCTTTCACCAAGACGTCGGCGACGGTGATGGCTTCCTGTTTGGGCAGGGCATAGGCTTCCGCCCACTTACTGAAGTAGTCCATTGCCACAAGGATGTATTTATTCCCGTGGTCGGATACGGGAAACGGGCCGGCGATGTCAATGGCGATTCTCTCGAACGGGCTGCCTACGTTGTACTGACACATCGGGGCCTTGGGTCGTATTCGAGGTCCATTGCTAGCAGCGCATACAGCGCACTTTCTGCACCAGTCCTGGACGTCATTGACAATTGGTCCAGTAAAACCGTTGCCTCACTTTCTGCAGGGTCTTCGTCACTCCCAGATGTCCTCCAGCGACTCCATCATGGATTTCCCGCAGCACTTCCTCTCTTCTGTTCCTGGGAACAATTATTTGGCGTCTGTCTTCCTCACCAATATCGGCCTCCAACACACGTTTCAGGATCCCATTGTCCAGAATAAGAGAGTTCCATTGTGCCCAATAGGACTTAACAGCCGGCGAGTAACCTGCGACTTCCTGCCATGATGGTCTTCGATTGCCCTTCTTCCAGCTGACGACTAAGCCAAGGTCGGGGTCTTTCTCTTGGTCTTTCTGGATCTTGCTGTCATTCCAGTTGTCATCCATTGCCGCGGTTCTACAAAGTGTTGCTTCTTTCTCTTCTGCTCGTCGGCAATGTGAGCAATCATCTGGACATGGTCTTCGCGACAAGGCATCTGCATTCTTATGGCTGGTTCCGGCTCGATGTTCGATCTCGAAATCGAATTCTTGGAGTCTCTCGATCCAACGTGCTACTTGACCCTCAGTATTTTTGAACTGTAAGAGCCATTTGAGAGCTGCATGATCAGTTCTCAACAGGAATCTTCTTCCATACACGTACTTGTAGAAGTGCTCCACTCCCTTTACAACAGCTAACAGCTCTCGCCTGGTGACACAGTAATTGCGCTCTGGTTTGCTAAGCGTCTTGCTGAAATAACCAATGACCTTCTCCTGTCCCTCCTGGATCTGAGATAGGACAGCTCCAAGTCCCACGTTGCTGGCGTCCGTATCCAAAATGAATTTCCCTTCGGGTAGGGGATAGCTCAGTATAGGTGCGTTGATCAAAGCTCCTTTCAGCTTCCTGAATGAATCTTGACATTCTTCGGACCACTGGAACTTTGTTTGGCCTTCCGTGAGCCTGGTCAGTGGTTTAGCGATGTTGGCGAATCCCAGCACATATCGACGATAGTATGTGCATAAACCAAGGAAACTTCGAAGTTGGTGAATGTCTTTTGGGATGGGCCAATCCTTAACAGCTTTGATTTTCTGGTCATCCACTGCTACTCCTTCCCCAGAGACAACGTGGCCGAGGTATCGTACTTCTTTTTGGAACAGATGACATTTCTTAGGGCTCAGCTTCAATCCGGAGTTCCTCAGTCGCAGGAATACTTCCTCCAAGGTTTTCACGTGGTCCTCGAACGATCTGCCGACCACAATTATGTCGTCGAGATACACTAGACACGTGTTCCATGAGAGTCCCTTCAGCACTGTCTCCATCAATCTTTCGAATATGGCGGGAGCATTACAGAGCCCGAATGGCATAACGGTGAACTGCCACAATCCTGAGCCGATGGTAAAAGCAGTCTTTTCTCGATCTTCCTGAGCGAGTTCTACTTGCCAGTATCCACTCTTCAGATCAAGGGTCGAGAAAATCGTGGAACCAGCCAACGTGTCCAGGGTGTCATCTATTCTCGGGAGAGGGTAACTGTCCTTCTTCGTGACATTATTAAGTTGTTCCTTTCTTTAAGGTCACTGGAAAGTAATTGACATTCATGACCCTTACTGGCACAAATTTTTCAGCACGTAACAGGGTTTCCTAGGGCAATCCTCGTCAATTTTTCATCATGAAGTTTGGGCTTCGAACATCACCACTTCCACTGCTCGCACTCCCTGTCCAGGCGAGCCAGAATGGTTTCTGCTACTTCAGGATCGTTACATCTTCAGCCAACAGCACACGGATCAATCTTCACTTCTCCCATGAAGTACCAGCTCTTCTCCGTTGACACGTAGGACCCTCTTTGAAATCCAATTCAAACCCTCTGGAATTCATGATGTCCATTCCGATGATTGATCGTCTTGATGTCCTACAATGCCTGATGTTTCGCTTTGAGGCTGCCCATTTTTCATCGTGCTCGCTTACAGTAGCTGGCTCCCATTTGCGTGCGTAGCTTCGTGTCGGTTCAATTCGTTCCGGTGTTCTGGCAAGGAATCGAAATTGTCCTAGTCGCACCTGTATCAGCAGCATGGTAAGCTGTTATTGATGAGACGTCTAGAAAACACTTGTTCTTCGTTGCAGGATAGCGACATATGCGTTGTTAACCGGGGCTTGCTGGACACAGGCCGACGATTGCCCTTCTCGTCGACCTTCTTTAGTTTTCCTGCATCGGAGTCGTGTTTTGAATGTTGGACATTTGCTACGCACATGTCCAATTTTGCCACAATTCCAGCATCTTATCTGTCTTTTCTCAGGGAACACTTCCTTAATCACTTTCCTTATGGCAGCTTCCAAATAAGCAGGCTCCTGTGAGTCTTCCTCAATCATTCGGACTTTACTCTGGCTTTTGCAAGATTGTTTTGCTGCCTCGAATTCCAAAGGCGTGCCAGTCGTCTACGAGATGTGTTGGACGGGCTAGTGTCAACGCTTGTCTGGTTTCTTGGTCACGGAGTCCATCCAGGAATGCTTGAACCGCTAGTCGCTCCATTACATTTTCTGGTGTGGCTGGATAAGCGAGACGAACCAAGCGTGCAATGTCAGTTTCGAATTCTTGTAAGGATTCGCCCGATTTTTGGCAGCGATTTTTCAGCTGGGAGTGGTATACGTGTTCCAAATGGGCGTGGCCATATCGTAATTCTAGATGTTTAATCAGCTGATCATAGTCCTCCTGTTCTTGGGCGGTGAGAGTTTGTAGAATATTTGTCGCTTCTCCGCGTAATGCAAGTGTCAGTGCTACAGCTCTTTCCCCTGCATTCCATCCGTTTGCTTTGGCCGCTGCTTCAAACTGCCGGCGGTAATTTGCCCATGGAGTTTTTCCGTCGAACTGAGGCGGCTTCATGGAAAGCTTCCCTATTTCTGAAATGACCTTGACATCTTTTATACCCTCTTGAACTTTATCCAAGTTCAAACTCAAGTCCAGCATTGCATTTTCGTTAACCATCTCTGTGGAGGGCGCACTATTAATTCGTTTTTCCAGCTTACTGATCGTTTCCTTTATTTTGTCCATTTCTGCCTCGACCCCATCTTTGATTTTACCTACCTCCGTGTTCATTTGCTCCCTAATTTTATCTATCTCTGTCTCAACGGTTCCCATTCTTTCTTCTAGAAAATTAGCCACACCACACAATTCCTTTTCTGTGTTTTCAAACTTTCTTCCAGCTTCTTGCATTTTCTTCCAGGCTTCTTGAATTTTCTAGAAGCTTCTCTTCCAGATTTCTAGAATTTTCTTGAAGCTTCTCTTCCAGATTTCTAGAATTTTCTTTAAGCTTCTCTTCCAGATTTCTAGCATTTTCTTCCAAGCTTCTTGAATTTTCTTGAAGCTTCTCTTCCAGATTTCTAGAATTTTCTTGAAGCTTCTCTTCCAGATTTCTAGCATTTTCTTCCAAAGTCCTCGAATTTTGTTGCAGTTCTTCTTTCACGGATTTAGTAGTTTCTTCGAGTTTATTCATTACCAAACTTAAATCTCTCTTTGTTTTAGTAAACTTGATTCATTCCTCCAAAAATGTTTGGGGTCCTCACCTTCTTGTATAAGTCCTTCTGCAAGTCTTTCCTGGAGTACTTGCTTTTTACCCGTTGTTTCCAGTTCCCTTTCCTCCAATTCCTGTTTCAATTCCGCTACCTTCAAATCCGCAAGGCGCACTTTTCTTGAACACATTTTGTCTTTGACGAGGTATCAGTCTGTTTTACACGAAAAGTTCATCAGTTTGTTAAAAATTCACTTCGCGAATTCTTTTCCACGGGCCACCAGTCTATTGTCTGTTTCACGCGAACAGTGTATCAGTTTATATTCCCACGCATAATTGTCCACTTCGCGAAAACCGGGCCACTGTCTATTATGGGCGTACAAAAAGGTCTATCAATTTATTTTACTAACTATCCACTCCACGATCACTTGTTTATTTTCAAAATCTCGCTTCCGACACCAATTGTAACGTAAATAAACTTAACTTGGTTTTACTAATTTATTTCACACTTAAATCTACAACTTAATTTATATTACGCCACTGTATAGCTCGATCGTATGGGCTCGTTCAGACTGACACTCCCTCTTGAGGATTGCCTATTTATCTCCGTTACAGAATTCTCGATGTTTCCAATTCTGGCGGTTGGCGAACAGCATGTTCCAGTTATTTCCAATATTGACCGTTGTTTTCCGCGGCAGTGCGACTGGATTGTTCTCGAATATCTCCGGGGGTGACATCATCGTTGACGATGGCAACGCGTGAGGCGACAGGTCCGGCCTAGGTTCGTTACAATATGAAATGCAGGAATCTGGAAAGTAGTATGGCTTAAGGCGAGACAACACTACCTTCCACAGGAAGATCGGCCTGGCCAACTTCCCAAAGGGAAAAGGCCAAATATCAGGAAGAAGAAGAAGAAACAATAACAATGGTTAAAAGTGATTATATTCCAAGAATATTGAAATCCTAGTATTTTATTGAACATTTAATCGACATCATTTAAAATGAAAATTTGAAAGACAATATGTTATTAATAAATATTCTGTTTGGTATGTCATTTTTAATGGGATATCCCATTTGTAGTTATATTTAGTTTAACTGGCTGGATTAGGCTTTGATTAAATGCATTTTTAATCACATTCCACGTATAATAATAGTAATTCTACATTAATTAGTTTGTTTCAATCTCGTTTCAGTGGAAGATTGGGTATATCAAGAAAATGAACACTACCTTTATAATACATCCATCTGAGATTGTGGAGTGTGAAATCGGAAATTTTCATCCCAAAAAATGTGTGCCAAACTGTGTGGATTTGTACAGTAAACACAATCGATTTCCTAGACCAGATAAGGAGCCAAAATTATTCAAAATGTGGATTCATAAAGTGAAGAACCCATTGTTCAGAAGTAAGACCCATGTACAAATTCACAAAAATTATCTTGCGTGTGATATTCAAAGATGAGTTCAAAGTAGGTAGCCATAGGGGTCTCTCCAAAATTGCATATCCTACTATATATACTATTGGGTAAGATTTTTTTATTAACATTATTTGGTATTGAAATTACAATACAGCGTGCCCAAATAGTATGCAACAAATGGCAAACTTTTATGATTGTTGTCACAAAAAAAATCCTGGTAAAAGTTGACACTTTCATCATCATGGGCGATCGAAGAGTCAGGTTAAGTTTGTGGAGGATCTTTTTTTTTTAAATAGTACAGAAAAAATTCAAGGTAAAATTTAATTTTCATCCAATGAACTATTCAGATTTCCAAGATCAGAGAAATACTCATGTATTGATAAAAAAGCAAAACAAGTACAATTTAACTTATTTATTATTTTGACCAATATTTTAATCACTAGAAGATATCTCATAAAAAATATTCAAATGATAAGACAATGACATACCAGTAGGGTGTAGGTAGGAAAAAAATTATGAAATATAAATTTCATGGGTATTATAAATTTTTTCCTGTATTTTGAAAAATAGGGGTACATTATTCCTGATTATTTTTTTGTACATGCCTAAAAGTTAATATAACTCGTTGATCACCCATTATAAGTTTCTTGCTGAGTACCAAATTTTATAAATAAATAAAAATTTCCATTTGTTGTATATTTTTAGGATACGCTGTATGATAAAAATGGATTGTGGAGAAAACACAGCTGTAATAATGATAATGAGAAAATTTTTATTTCTAGGTTTGTCTGATGAGGATGAAAAAAATCATGTTCCTGCCAAGCGAGCTAAAAGATGAAAATGTTGATGAAGGAGCCAGAACAAGGGTTGGAAACTTTAATTGCATGAACACCAATTGAAGTACATCCTGCAAGGGCATTCAAACTGGGCATTTTTTTGGAGAGATAAGAAGTCATGGGGTGAGACGCACGTTTCACCAGATATTTTACATTTTGAAACATCTTTCAAAGGTCTTATGGTCAATAATTGTATGTCCTGTCATTCTCCAAATGCCAATTGTGAGGAAGATTTTTCAAAAGGAGCACTGAATAATTTGGCAATTTGGGTTCAAAAATCATCCCAACACGAAGCAGTAAGCAGCTCAACAGATACATGTGATTTTACTTCAATTCCTCCCTCCGTGAAGTTGAGCCGAAAAACAAGAGTAGCTGAGTGTACTCTGGTATACATAGCAGAATATTTAGTGAAACGTCTTCTAAAATATTCAGATTCTAGGCAGAATTTGCAATACTTCAATGAACATTTGAAAAATGTTGATTTTATTGAGGCGAGAAAATATTCAAAAGAATCAAAATTGTTAAACTAGGTAGTTTTTTATTTTCTAGCAATCAATGTTTTTCTCATTTGCATTACCTGATTCCTAAATTGTGTCATGTGAAAAATATTAGTGTTGTATTACAGACAATTTTGGAAAAGAACATTAATTTCAATCCAATCAACTGTGAAATTCATAGTTCTTCTAGCACAAATGCTTGTAAATTAATTATTAGGTGTTCCCTCTATTTCTGGACTAAAAAAATTCATAGGATACTCAAAGGCAGGGATTCAAAATTCAATAAGTTTTTGAGAAAAACTCAGACAAACCCAGATGATCCAATGAAGCGCATTGCACATATTTTTTTTTCGAATAACTGTAAAAAGAAAAAAGAAATTATTCTTTTTAGTGATGCAATGAATAGTACTTTTACGAATATGAATATCAAACCTACTATTCGGCAGATACAAATATGAAACATACACAATAATTACCTACGTGTTATTGATACAGAGCAAACACACACTACATAGCTACTTATGTGGTAATTTATCGAAGTATTTCCATGTCACAAATTTAACTCCTTTCTCTTCGGGGTTACCTCACAACTACAATACACATCCACTTTCGACTGTCAAATTCCGGAACTACTGAGAGAAAGAACGCGTAATGAATGAGCGAACTCGAAATTCGTTATTTGCCGAATAGGAATATTCGGTAAGTGTCTACTATTCGGCGAATACGAATATTGTATTTATCATCATCAGTAATTCTTTTCATGAAAAAGAACATACTTTCCAGTATGTTTTTAAAAATGTGTCACATTTATTATGTAAGACTAATTTGAACTAATTTAATCCCTATGCCAAATTATGTTAGTCCTAATGGTAGTTTTCATTTTTGCAATCTACAAACTTTATCCTTTTTCCAAATGTAACTTTTGTAGTCTGATTTTTTTGTCAATAACTTGTATTTATTTTATATCGCCAACTCATTATACCAATCTCCTGCCTCTGTTCTTGTGTTTTTGTCCATGGAATTGAAAGTTATATATCTACTTTGTTTATTATTGGCTATATACTATACTCACCAAGCCTGCCTTGTCATACATTATTCATTCATTTTTTTTCTCTATCATTTGAATGGTTTAAAATAATTTTTTAATGAGAATTTCACTTTGCATAACTAATGTGGACATTTTTACGATGAATACTAAATAGAAGATTTTCTGCCAGAAAGCGCCTCTATTAGCATTGAATAGAAATTGCAACTTTTCAAATATTGCCGCGCTTTTAAGTACCTGATGTTGTCAAAAGATGTCGCCACCCTCAGATGTCAAACGATCATTTTTAGTCCAAACAATCCATCTGTTGTCAATAATATGTTTCAATCATCAACGACGCATTGAACAGTTCCGTGAACTAAAACCCATTTCCAGAGTGGTTCATTACAGTTTCTCTTCTATGTATATGTGCTCTGGCCGAAGCGAGACCCAACACAAATGAAATCATCAAGCTTAATCACCTGTAGGTACGCAGGAAAAAGTAACTAGGTACCACCATCTAGTGACAGAAAGAAACACTCCATGATATTAACCTCCCTCAATAGGATTCTATTTCGATAGGAGTGACTGCATGCCCGACAAAGCGTATACATCAAACAAAAGAGCCATGTCAAGTGTAATATTAGAAACAAGGCACTTCACACAGAATGTTTCAATATAAATTGAAACAAGTGGTAGACCACAAGCGAAAAACAACTACTTTCCTGCCAAATACCACGCAGAATGTTGAGATAGGTGAATAGAATGGAGTGTTTCTTTCTGTCACTAGGTACCGCCAGTTAAAAGTTACTTTTTCCTGCGTACCTACAGGTGATCAAGCTTGATGATGTTTTCATTTCTGTTGGGTCTCACTCATAGACCACTTACCCCTGGTCTGTGGTCTCGCTTCGGCCAGAGGTCTTCGGATCTCTGACTGGTGACTATGTGACTACTCTGTACTGATAAGGGCCAAAAGCCTGAAACCAGTATACGGATTGTTAGGCGGTCCTGGCATAAATTAAACATAATCAAGTTTATCAGAAAGAAATATTTGCAATCAATTTTCATTGTCAATGGAAGTTTGCATAGATTTTCAGGTGGATATCATTCAACGTTCTGTGTGGTATTTGCCAGGAAAGTAGTTGTTTTCCGCTTGTGGTCTACCACTTGTTTCAATTTACATTGAAAAATTGTTCAATGCCTAAGAAAAGTGAGTTTTCTATCTCGTGGAAAGATATTTCCACTCATAAAAAACTCTCACTTTTATTTTCTTATAGAACAATCTACTATTCCCCAAAGAGTGAAAGCTTGTCATTCTGACATGTCCCGCCCTCATGGTATGATGGAATTTTGAAACCTTCCGAACCCTTTATATATAGTGGGGGAAAGTTGGGTAAAACAGGATGGTCTGGTAAAAGAGGATACCACGTTTTATTTCGAAACATATGTAGTACGATATGACCCGTAGGGGCGGATTTAAGAACTCTCGGTGCCTACCTACGCCCAGCAATAAGTGATCTACCCACTTTAGTTTCACTCTAGACGTTAGGTTAAATTAAAATGTTTGGCATGCTTCTAAAAGTCGATTTTTCAGTTTACAGACAAAATTATTTGATGATTAATATATTTTGAGAATAATATATTTGTTTACTATGTACACATATAGTATACACTTCTAGTGGTTTCTTTAACTTTTTTCTGATTTCGATATGTATCTCATCAAAAGAATATTACTTTCCTTAACTTCTTTATTTATTGTTTTTTTTAATCAACTGTTTCTCATCACATCCAAATTGAATACTGTTGTTTCGTAGTCGATACTTGAACAAATTTTCAGAATAGAGTTTTTGTTGTAAAAGCATTCCACCGCGTTGCCGATATTTCATTGATTCCTTTATTTTGTGTTAATAAGTCATAATTCGCATTCTTAAATCCTACAAACCATGTAATATTTCTGCACCATGTTTTTATAGAGCCAAATCAATAATTTGATCAAAACCAAAATAAAAAATGCCAATAGTGGCTATTATTGCTGCTATCACCAAAACATTTTATTTTTTCTTCTATCAAATCCGCATCATCAGAAAAGAGCCCATCTTGGGTTTCACATAAAGCACCCACTTTTATAAAATTTTCTGAGAAATCAATTTTAAGAGCTTTTCATTTATTGTAGACTTCTCAGGAGACACCTCTGCACGTGTAGGAAAAATTCATAAGAAAGTTTCGTGCAAAATAATTATTTATTCTTAAAACGAAGAATCACAAAAAAAACCTCAATGGTATTTTTATAATCATAAATATCTTACTTGTTTATGAAATGCTATAAAATAAAATTAAAATGACATCATAATCACAATGGTCAAGGGGGCATGCCTTTTTTTTGCAAAGAGATCACTCGTCTGTTCCTAATACTAACTTTTGGTGTACGACGTCGCTGAACGGTCTCAAAACGAGAAGATTTGTTGAAAGTAAAATAAAAATAGGAATTCAGTGTTTTGTTTCTCAAATTGTGATTTTTGTATGAATGTCATCTTCCAGCACCTACATGTATCACTATCAAATTGAATTTTGAGGATTAAAGTATTGTAATGTGACTTCAATTCCATTTTTTCTGTCATGAGAGCTCCTTCCAAATTATAGTCAATTCTAATATTTAATATTACAAGTTCTGCTTTGAAACCTACAATAACTCCTATTATGTACGAACTTGGAGAGGTCTATGATGCTGTTCAAAACATAACATTTTTAAAGGCACCTATAAAATTGGGCTACATTATTGGCCAAAAGTTACAAAATTTCGAGTTAATTTGCATACTTATTTTGTGGTATAGTATTTTAAGTTTAATATTGCTAGTCAAATTAATCAAAATGTTATTTACTGATATATCATTTAAATAATTAGAAAAACTTTTCAAAAGTTTATTGCTCAGATGGAGGTTTTAATAGTCTATTGATTGATGTTGAAGAAATAACCTGACTCAGAAAGAGAACCTTTTGACTATAAAAGAAACTATTAATCGATGTATGAGAAAACTTTGAAATTCATATAAAATAGTCATTTAATCAACTAGTGTATTAATGGTGTCGATTAATGATCGAGACAAGTAAAACAAGTCCTTTGATATGTTAGATATTCCCGATGATTTAGTTCTATTGAAGTATTCTGGCAGTTTCACATTAATAACGTTATATTGAAAAGGGAAACATTCTCAATTAAATATTGATAGAAAGATTTTTCTGTGAATCGAAAAATCCACGATTAAAATGAAGTTATTTTTTGTGAATGTCTAACAGAAAACAACTACTTCCCCGGCTACTTCAATAACGTTATAATTCCATTCAAATGCCATGGTCGTGTGTATTTTTAATCCTTGATTGACAGCATCTCCATTTATTTTTTTTTAACCGCATTTGAATTATAACGTTATTAATGATGTCAGTTTAGCCAACTGTAATGTTCGTTGAATTAATGTATTGTTTATGTATTAACACTGAACTTTTTCTAGTTTCCAGTTGAAACAATACATTAATACATTGATTATTTGAGAGATAAAAATAATTAATATATTCAGAGGGAAATTTTAACCGTTTGTAATTCAAATTTTGGAAAATATTTTCTCAGTACGTACCATAGTTGGAATGTAAAAAAAATTATTCTTCTATGCTTGATACTCTTTCAGATAAAACCTTGTATCATATTATTTTTTACTGCCAAATTTCAGAAATGAAAACTGCCAGAAAACTTCAATAGAACTGAATAAACAGGAATATCTAACATATTAAAAGACTTGTCTTACTCAATAAGACGATGATTGTAATCAGCACCTAACTTGTTTCTAAATTTTTAGTTTATTTTATTTATCCCTAGTCATGTGGAAGGTAGTCGTATGAAAGGTTTGGAATTTTTTTCCTTCAATTATAGTTATTTCATTCCGTACTCGGGTTACAGTTTTTTTAACTTTTTGTTTTCTTGGGAGGGGCATTATAAATCGTTAATACTTAAATGTACCTTACTAATAAATTTTTAAAATATTGATTACAATCAATACATACATAGACTGCTAAAATCATAACCTGTCCTTTTGGCTTTGCTGAAAGCGGGTAATTATGAATACAAATACCTACCGAGAAACAATTAAAATGTACAAATGACGAATAATGGTTGTTAAGTTGATAATGATATGTTTATGAAATTTTGAAAGTGTGTATTCACATTACATACCTATTGATAGATCACTAACTAAATAAAAAATAACCTGAGAAATTAATTAATGTTCTGTACTCAAAATGATGGTCGAATCACAAAAGTTTCTAGGAAGAATACCGAGAATAGATATATTTTATATTAAATATTGTACTATACTTATACTCATGAACTCAGAATTTTATCCTCTTTCATTTGACATTCAACTTGATACAACAACAAAGAAAAACGAAATCAGAGACCCCTACTTTTTTTTATGTAACATCTGTCATATTGATTTTGTTCGTATAAAATGTAGCCTATGTCAACCAGACAAATCGACAAACATATAACAAATCGATTGACACCTCATTCATCAAAATCGGACAAAATATACATAGACTGCTAAAAACGGCATTGGCATTGCCGTAGTTGGGTAAAAACCGAGTATGGTTATGAACCTCCAGCAGAAAATGCTTGTATAGCTTATGCCCTTCTAGTGAAAGTTCCAGTTAAAAAATATAAAAATGAAAATAAATTTGAGGAAGTAAATCAACATTTTCCCATTTATAAGCTTTATAAAAATTACTGTCGTCATATATAAAATTGCCCACGGGTGCTAAATGTGATACGTGTGAGCCTGCTGATGTTCAAATTGTGAGCACTGATTGTTGTCAAATCGTCATTTCACCTATGTTTTTTCTGTGTGTCACATATGAATGTTTGCTCAAACTCCTTTTGTAAAAAAACTTTTTTCCACACACTTCACATACAAATGATCCAACTGCTGGATGGTTATCCTTGTGTCTAATCAAAAGAGATTTAAGTCTGAATTTTTTTTTGCATATGTCACATGGAAAAATTGTTTTAGGGTGTGATTTGTGGGTTTCCAAATGATCGATAAGGACACTCTTTCGGGGATATTTTCTTCCACAAATTCCACACTCGAATGGTTTCTGACCTCTGTGAACCTTGGCATGCTGCTTCAAATCAGCATACAAATAGAATTCATGATTACATATCTCACAATAAAATATTTTTCCTCTACAGTTCACATCTAGCTGCAAACTGCTTTCACCAGCTAACCTATTTTTGGTCAAAATATCATGTTCTGTCAACTCGTTGGCACTGCTTGCAATATCCTCTTCAGGTTCTATTTTTATTTTTCTAGAAAAAGTATGGGAACTAATTTCTTCACTCTTCCATTGTTTATAAACTACTTCTTTTCCTTCAGGAGAAACTTTCTTTTTCACTGTTGCTCCTTTTGCAAATGATCGTTGAATTCTCAAAGAATTCTCAATGAATTTTGAAATTTCTTCAAGTTTTTTAATGCACTGCTTACATATTTCGTTTGTTCTATCAGAAATCTGAAAAAATAAGAGAATGGATAGATAGATTTATTCAATTCGATATCAGTATTACAAAGTTATATACCTACAGAGTGGGCCATTGAAAACGAAACAGCGGCTCTGTAGGTCGGCAGAACCGAATTATATAAAAACGCTCGGACACGTCAACTACATTTTCGAGGGGGACATCGTTCGCGATGAAATTCACCCGAAATACATTCCATCCCTCGGAGCTGTGACCGCCACCCCTAAATTTTTAAATGGCAAGTGATACCTCACCTTCTTAATATCACACAACAAAAATAAATCAATTCTATCGATTCGTTTTCCAGATATAGGAACTTGAAGTTGGGAAATCACTTTTTATTCACTCAATAAAAATAACATCTAACAATGCAACTGTTTAAAGATAATTATTGTGATGTATGTTGGGTTATTCTCAATATGAATACTCTGTACATGTATTTAGAATGCTTATGTCAAAGAAAGATGTTGGTATGATGTATGAATTTTGTTTAATAAATAAATAGTTTTTCAACTTTGAACATTTCTTTGAAGTCAGAGATTAATTATTACTCAAATAGTGTGAATACATTACAATTGGCGACGAGCGGTTAATTGGAACGATTGGAAAGGTTGAAAGAATTGATTGGAATTTGAAAGCAATAGTAAATCATGCCGAAAGCAGATAGGCACAGTATACTTAGAGGGTCTATTAGTTCTCTGTCCGAGTATACAATGGGCGATGATTGGTGTACCTATGAAGAGAGAATGGAGCAGTATTTCTTGGCAAATTATGTAGAAGAAGATAAGAAAGTAGCCGTTTTTTTGACATTGATATGCGAACAGGCCTACAGGATTCTACGAGATATTTGTGATCCAGATTTACCAAAAACTAAAACATATGTCGAATTGTGTACGATTTTAAAGACTCAGTTTTCCAGACGGGTATCTGTTTTCAAGGAAAGGATACAATTTTATGATCTTAGACAACTAGAAAAAGAATCTGTCAGACAATGGTATGTCAGAATGAAAAATAAATCAATAGATTGTAAATTTGGAAATTTACTACAAGAGGTTCTCAAAGATAAGTTTGTTTCTGGTTTGAGGAGAGGAGCTATTCTAGATAAAGTTTGTGAAGAAGAACATTCGTCAAGTTTGGACTCGGTATTAGAAGTGTCGTTGAAGAAGGAGGCCTCTTTGGCTTCGTCAACTTTTGGTTCAACATTACATAAGCTAAACGTAGCACGCAGTTATTCCAAGGGCACACCGGGAAAGAGGCAGCAGGAGGCATCTCTAGAAAACAAAACAAGAGTCCAAAGAAGTTCCAACGTTGCTGGAGAAGGAAGTAGTGTACCCAAGTGTAAGAGTTGTGGTGAAGGTTATCATAATTTTTCTATATGTAAATTTAAAACATATACTTGCAAAATCTGCAAAAAAATTGGTCATATTGCAAAGGTATGTCATTTCAACAATCATTTTCTCGAAGTTGAAGAATATACTTCTGAAGAAATGAATGAACAAACATTCGATTTTGTGGAAATGTATTTTGTCAACTCTGCTGGTTTTATAAAACCGCATAGGGTTGAAATGCTCATTAATAATATAACTCTTCTGATGAAATAGGATTCAGGAGCAGGTATTTCCGTTATTTCTGAAAGTATTTTCGTAGATAAATTTGGTGATTGTTCTTTGAATGAAACTTCTATTCGGTTAAAATCGTACGATGGTAACATTATCATTCCTGAGGGGGAAATTTACGTTACAATGAAATATAATGATATTTGTGTACCAAATTGCAGATTATTGGTAGTAAAAAGGGGGAGTACATGTTTACTTGGTAGGGATTTGATGAAAGTTTTCAATTTCGACATACAAGGAATTGAACAAATGAATTTACTGGAGACAAATAATAGTTTGGATGTTTTATTAAAAAAATATAATGATTTATTTAAAGATGAATTAGGTTTGTATAAATATGAAAAAGTTGAGCTTAAATTAAACAGCAATGTGAAACCAGTTTTTTGTAAACCTAGACCAGTTCCATTTGTTTTCAAACAACACATGAATGATGAGTTAGATGAATTAGAAAAAAAAGGGGTCATTACATTAATAGAAAATTCTGAGTGGAAGTAAATGATCTAACTGTTTACCAACAAATAACATGCAATTCCGTCTCTAATTTTTATTTCATCCCCATTTACTTGATCGAAAAAAAATTAAGGTTCTTAGGAATTGATAAAAAGACGTTTTCTCGAATTCGACTCAAATGCGAGTACAACAAAAACATGTATGAGATAATTTTTTTCGACAAATCGCAATTGTGGACGTCTATCAGTGTCAAACTGACCTTTGATTGAACGGCATTAGAGTGAATTACTTGACTAAAGCTGCTGAATATCTTTCCGCAATAATGGTGTATACGACCGCGGAAAGAGTTGAAATAATAACAATTTAAGACCGTACAGCTTATTTGTTCATTGAAACGCATCCAGATAAACTTGTTGCTAGAAAATACGTTCTAGAATTAGTGCAAAAATTTCGTCAAACTGGATCAGTAGCCAACAAGAAACGAGACCCAGAACGTGAATTTCCGTTGAGAAATGAAGCTGTTGAAGTTGCCTTTTAGGACAAGTTCATGCAGACCCAACATTGAGCACAAGGAAATTGGCTAGTGTTACCAATATCAGTAGAACCAGTATCCGCCGAATCCTGAAACATCATAAATTCCACCCCTACAAAATACATTTGGTACACCAATTGAATGAAGATGATTTTGAAAGGCCACAGGAATTTTGTGAAATTATGTCTACGAGAATAGATGCTGATGAGAATTTCCTTTTCAACATCTGCTTTACTGATGAGTCTACATTCTTTTTGAATTCGACTGTGAATCCTCATAATTGTCGTTATTGGTCAGAGCCAATCCACATGTTTTCCACGAAGTCAATACTCAAACTCCCCAAAAACTCAATGTCTGGGCTGGTATTTTTGGGGACCGTTTGATTGGACCAGTATTTCTCGACGGTAACCTGACAGGAGAAACTCATTTGGAATTATTGAATGAATTTGTTTATCCACAATTAGTAGACATCATTGAAAATGACGATCGTTACCATGAAGACCACTTGATATTTCAACAAGACGGGGCACCTCCACATTATGCACAGCCTGTTAGGGCGTTTTTGGATAGAATGTTTCCTGGAAGTTGGATTGGAAGAAGAGGCTCTATAGAGTGGCCAGCCAGATCTCCAGATTTAACCCCACTCGACTTTTTCCTGTGGGGTCACTTGAAAAACAAAATCTTTGCAACCGAACCAGAATCTCTGAAAGATTTACGAAGGAGAATTATTGAAGAATGCCGTCGAATAACGCCGGAAATGCTACGAAATGTGAGGAGGTCTTGTTTTGAACAGAACTTGTACTATGGTATGGAAATAGGTGGTAGACAGTTTGAACATTTAGTTCATTGACAATAATAATTATTGCGACAGTTGCTTTATCAGATATTGTTTTTATTGATTGAGTGAATAAAAAGTGATTTCCCAACTTCAAGTTCCTATATCTCGAAAACGAATCGATAGAATTAATTTATTTTTGTTGTTGGATATTAAGAAGGAAAATACCTTTCAAATGAAGTATCACTTGCCATATGTTGCCATTTAAAAATCTAGGGGTGGCGGTCACAGCTCCGAGGGATGGAATGTATTTCGGGTGAATTTCATCGCGAACGATGTCCCCCTCGAAAAAGTAGTTGACGTGTCCGAGCGTTTTTATATAATTCGGTTCAGCCGACCTACAGAGCCGCTGTTTCGTTTTCAATGGCCCACTCTGTATATATATATATATTTATTCATTGATTTGTTGAAAACATAAACAGGATGTTCATAAAATCAGATGTGGAATCATCTGCGACTCAAAGATAAACTTTAGTCACTATCTTCCATTGTCAAGATAACCTCTTGTGGGGTATTCATGTTGAAAAGGGAAACATTCTCAATTGAATATTGATAGAAAGATTTTTCTGTGAATTGAAAAATCCACGATTAAAATGAAGTTATTTTTTGGGAATGTCTAACAGAAAACAACTACTTCCCCGGCTAAAGCCACGCTGGACATTGAACTACATCTGATAGATATTCTGAAAAGGCCCTAACTCAAAAGAAAAAATCTGAAATTGAAAATTTGCATTTTAATTCAGATAGTTATTTGATTTTCTATTCCAGTCTTAATTAAGAACTCATAAAGATGAATGAGGCAAAGAAGAATGTTTTCCAAAAGAGAGTACTCACCAAAATCATTGTAACATGTATTTGATTTTCTATTCACTAGGTCTTCAATACATTTTTGTGACGAAAATCTATTTCACGCTTCCACGATCATCAGGAAGACCGGGAAAAAATGGAAACACATTTTCAGAACAATCTCACTTTGCAAAGATGGAAAAAGTTAGAATTATTTCTTTTGAGAGACACTTTGAAATTAGTGTTTTCTGACATTAAAACCTGTCATGGGATATGATAGATTGATTTGTTGAAAATATAAACAGGATGTTCATAAAATCAGATGTGGAATCATCTGCGACTGAAAGATAAACTTTAGTCACTATCTTCCATCGTCAAGATAACCTCTTGTGGGGTATTCATGTTGAAAAGGGAAACATTCTCAATTGAATATTGATAGAAAGATTTTTCTGTGAATTGAAAAATCCACGATTAAAATGAAGTTATTTTTTGGGAATATCTAACAGAAAACAACTACTTCCCTGGCTAAAGCCACGCTGGACATTGAACTACATCTGATAGATATTCTGAAAAGGCCCTAACTCAAAAGAAAAAATCTGAAATTGAAAATTTGCATTTTCATTCAGATATTTATTCATTTTATTACACGAGATCATCCCCATTACAATAAATACAATCAACAATTTTTTGTATAAATACAATTAGTAGACAGCAAAAATTAGTGATATAAATGAGAATAAGGAAAAGAAAGTAAAGTCGAACAGATAAAAATGAGTTTAAGCGCTACTAAACTACAGATTACACAACTTAAAATTCAGGATAAATGACATATACAATATAAGGGATACCTATGGATGAATGAATGATAACATTCAAGATTTTAAGGGGAGGAGAGGATTTTTTATGGGGGTTCCGTTCGTTTTTAAGTTAGGACCATAAAAATTGGTATTTGAGGTCTTTGTTAAAAATAAAGAAATATGTGTTTGTGTTTTTAGAAATTTAACCCCTAAAGGGGTGAATTGGGGATAAATGTTTGTTAGGGATTCTGTCAGTTTTTCAATTAGATGCGCATGAAAATTGTTGTTTTGGCTCGCTGTTACCAATATATGAATTATGTTAATTGTTGAATTTGTAATAGTCATCACAAAGCATTACTTTCGCTGTCATATCAATTATGCCACCCAAACTAGATAACAGGCAGCCGTAAAATTACCAGTTTCGATATATTATTT
>JAFIRS010006722.1:0-33098 GCA_018342105.1 Gonioctena quinquepunctata | reverse complement strand
CGTCATAGTGGTGGGGGGAGAGCCAGAACCGGCTTAAATCTCCTACTCTTTGCATAAAGAAAAATACCATCCTTATAAAGTTAAGTTGGTTCAGGAGTTAAATGAGGATGATCCTGATAGAAGGCAACAATTATGTCTGATGATGGACACAATGGAAGCAGATGTGCAGTTCATAAACAAAATTGTTTTTTCTGATTAAGCTACTTTTCATTTAAATGGAACGTTTAATAAGCAAAACTGTAGATATTGGAGCAAAGAAAATCCTCATTGGATGTGTGAGGCTCACACACAATATCCTAAAAAAGTTAACGTTTGGGCTGGTATCATTAACAACAAAATTATTGGCCCTTATTTTTTTAGAGTACAGTTAATGGTGAGGTTTATCTAGATTTTTTTATGAAATTTTTTAATGATCCAAATGCAATAGATAGAACAATTTGGTACCAACAAGACGGAGCTCCAACGCATTACAAACGTATTGTTAGAGATTAATTGAACGAACTTTTTCCCAATAGGTGGATTGGAAGACGTGGAAAGATTGAATGGCTGTCTAGATCCCTCGAATAGACTAGACATTATTGCAGATTTAAAAGTTAGGAAAACGGAAGAAATTAACAACATAACCCCTGAGGTCCTACAGAATGTTGTACGAGAATTCCAAGATCGACTTGCTTATTGTCAAGAAGTGAATGGTGGTCATTTTGAACATTCAATTTAATTGTAAAATAAATTGAAAAATACTTCTTAAACATTTTATGTGACATTATTTCCTTCATTCTACGTAAAGTATAAAAAATTTACATTTTCAAAATGAGTTTTCTCAGTTATGATTGCACCAAATTTGAAAAACTTAATATTGCTGAACAGAAAATGAAAATCCGTTTCAAACAAGGTGCCACACGACCCCCCTTCTCACTTAAAATTTTTGAGGGGGTGCTCATAATTCAGAAATGGTGCAAAAAGGGGGTAATATTTCCATACTGTAAATTGTCAAATTGACAATAGAAATCGACCTGTTTCAGTTTTTTTCAAAAAAATACATAATAACGCTAAAAATGAATTTATTCCATACCTATGGACCGCACTGTATGCGCATTCGTTTGCAAGTTGCTAAACAATTATAAATCCACTTGGACAGGAAAGTGGTGCCATATATGAAATTAAATAAAATTAAATCTTTATTTGAAGTAGATATACAAAATTGATAGTAAAGAAATATACACAGTGCATGATAGTAAACACATAAAAATAAAAATTTTCAATTTCAGATTTTTTCTTTTGAGTTAGGGCCTTTTCAGAATATCTATCAGATGTAGTTCAATGTCCAGCGTGGCTTTAGCCGGGGAAGTAGTTGTTTTCTGTTAGACATTCACAAAAAATAACTTCATTTTAATCGTGGATTTTTCAATTCACAGAAAAATCTTTCTATCAATATTCAATTGAGAATGTTTCCCTTTTCAACATGAATACCCCACAAGAGGTTATCTTGACGATGGAAGATAGTGACTGAAGTTTATCTTCCAGTCGCAGATGATTCCACATCTGATTTTATGAACGTCCTGTTTATATTTTCAGCAAATCAACATAAATTAAGTTTACGAATATCTATACATATACATACATATATATATATATATATATATATATATATATATATATATATATATGTATATATACATATATACTCATACATATACATAACACACATACAAACGTACGCACCCACACACATGCACACACATATATATATATAGGGTGTCCCTGGACTTCCTCTTTTCCTCTCGGGAATGTATAGATGGGGTCAAAATATCACCAGTACTTCATATAACTTTTGTTCCTAAAAGCCTTCGTTACCAAGTTACGGGCCATCAAAGTTACAAAATGAATAATGTTTTTCTTTGATAACTTTCAAAGTGAATATTCAAAATCATCTAAATTTTGGTGACTAAACAAATGAATTCCTTCGATAGGCTTTCATGCAGGAGTCAGTTGTTTTGCTACAAAGTCAGGAACGGACTACCCCCGATGGTCCACACCCCAAAACTTTGAAATGACAGATAATTTTTCAATAGTTTTCAGTAAAATAAGGTTACGTAGTCAATTTTCTGAATGGAAGTACTCGTGTGGAAAGTCGATCGGAGCAACGATTCTTAATAAAAATGCAGTTTTACTCGACGACATATCAAACCCGATCGTCCACCATTATTTGAAATGAAAAATTTTCACAGTAGAAATACTAATCCTAACGTTAATTAAACAACATTTATAATAGGGATAACACAAAATATTCTAAAATAAAGTCGTAAACAAAAAGTACAGTACCTACTTGAAAGTTTCATTCACAATGTAGATATTTTTTCAAATGAAATATCAAGTTATGTAGATTCGTGGTGTTTTTGAACTAACAAGCTACTCCACTATGAAATATCGAATTCAGTCCATATTTTGTATGTGGAATAAGCACATGGAATAAGCACGTTTCGTGTTATCTGAATCTCATGAAACTAAACATTTGGATGTTGCAAATTCGTAATCACAGCTTAAATGTTGAGGAGTTTCACTGATAAGTATAATTTCATGGGAGAAAATCTTTAACCCGAAGATAAATTTAGCTGAAGAAACGCACATCGGAAGACATAACTAATAAAAAGCAAACGAATAAACTACGAAAACGGCTGCACATGAATAGGTGAAAAATATCCGGTGAATAAATTTATGTTCCATTTCTTCCACAGATGTTGACAAAAACACCTTGTAGAAAGAAATAAAATTAGTGTGGATAAAAAATGACAACTGAAAACGACCCTGGCATGCTATTTCAAGTGCAGAGAGGGTCTTTGCGCCGACTAAGAAAATGTATTGAGAGAGACGGAGGTCATATCGAGCAGTTTTTGTAGCGGATTTTGCATTTCTGTTTGCTCTTGAGGCTTGCGATTGATTATTTACACAATGAATTTTGTAAGGTAAACGTGTTTGCATGATAAAAATTTGTTATGAACATTGTACCTATCATTTCTATTTTCATTACAAATTAATCTTTTCGAATAATGGTAGACATCTCAGGTTGGATGTCGTCGAGGAAAAATGCATTTTTATCAAAAATCGTTGCTCCAATCGATTTTCCACACGAGTACTTTTATTCAGAAAATTGTCCAGGTAACCTTGTTTTGTTAAAACATATTGACAAATCCCAGTCATTACGAAGTTTTGGGGTGTGGACCATCGGGGGTAGTCCGTTCCTGACTTTGTAGCAAAACAACTGACTCCTGCATGAAAGCTCATCGAAGGAATTCATTTGTTTAGTCAATCACCACAATTCAGATGATGTTGAATATTCACTTTGAAAGTTATCAGAGAAAAACATTTTTCATTTTGTAACTCTGAGGGCCCGTAACTTGGTAACGAAGGCTTTTAGGAACGAAAGTTATATGAGGCACTGGTGATATTTTGATCCCATCTATACATTCCCGAGAGGAAAAGAGGAAGTCCAGGGACACCCTGTATATTCAAACATATAGACATAAAAAAGTTAAAATTATTGTAACAATAAAATTGAAATAAGATAAAATAAAATAGAATAAGATAAAAAATTATATAAAATAACCATCCCAAGAAAACAACAAGATTTACAAATGGGTATAGATACTGACTAGTTGTTAATTGTTATTATATGTTATATTTACTGGTTTGATGTATGAATTGGCTAGTTTTTGAAAATTTGTAAGGACACACTATTTTTTACTTCAGTGGGTAGTTTGTTGAAGTCATCCAATCCTTTGATAAACAAAGATTTAATACTACTTCTCAATCGTGTTTTAGGAATATAAAAGTTATTTGTGCTTCTGGTGTTATAATTATGTATCTCGTTGTTATAAGTTACGAAAGGGTCCAGATAATCGGGTCGTAGATTTTTAGTGAGTTTGAAAATAAAGACCATGGCCATGAAGTAGAGTCTTTTTTCAACACAGTTCCAATCTAGTATTTCCAACATAGATTTTATTGGTGTGTATCTATTGGATCTCAATATAATTCTTATACCACTGTTTTGGAGTTTTTGCAATTTCTGCAACTCGTTCTAATTCATTACGTAAAGTAATGTTGGACAGTAAAACAAATAGTTTCTTAGACATTTCATTACAAATATATTCGCAGTGGCCCTTCAATGATAAAGTGTCATCAACTAGTTTTCAAATCTTTTCAACACAGTACCTCCAATTCCATAGTATTTCAGTTTTCGTATTAGAATTTTCCTGTCAACAGTTTCAAAAGCTCTCTTGAAATCTAAAAATACTGAGTTAATAAATTTGCCCTCATCAATCAGTTGTTTTCATTTTGAAATAGTGAGTTGTAATGGAGTTTCACAGGAGTAATTTGTTCTAAAGCCTGATTGATTGCCAGTGAATAACTTATTTGTATTGAAGTATTTAGAGAGCTGATTATATACTGCTATTTCAATAAATTTTCGATTGGGGGTAGTGTATTAATTGGTCTGAATTCTAATGCCTCGGTCAAATTGGGAATTTTTGAACGGGAATCACAGAACTCAACTTTAATTTGTCGGGAAATGTACCCTGTTCCAGTGAGGAGTTTTTGAGATTGAGTACCACATAACCAGTTACCTTAAGGAATTTAACACTGAGTACTTCATTTGAACTGCCTTTGTTTTTAAGTGAGAATACGATGGATTTCAAATCGTTTATGGTTACTTTCTTAAACTCACTAAATCTATTTCCAATCCTCTGAAGACCATTCAACAGCGTTACCTATAGAATTTAATATTTCTTTCACACTATCGATAAAAACAGAGTTGAATTTATTGGTGGCTTCCAGTTCAGTTTTAAGAAGATTCACTGAATGTTCATTGCTAAAGTTAATATTAGTGTACCTTATTGGCTGGCCTTTGATCAATTTTTTTTAAGGATTCCACATTTCTTTCATATCATTCCTATTTTCATCAATTTTATTCTTATAATATTCCTATTTTTTTTTGTTTCATCAAATTCATAACTGCATTTCTTTAAGTTTTAAATAATTCCCACTGTACTTTCATCTCCTCTACTTTTATTGAAATTCTTGTAGGTTTTGTCTCTTTCTTTTGTTTTGAGTTTTACTTCTCCATCAAATCAAGGAACTTGGTTATTCTTATGATTTATGGTAATAATAGGTGCATTTTCATCCAATATTTTTTTACAACTATTTTCAAGATCTGAATATATTTCATCAATATTATTAGAATTTGTCAACCAGTCAGTCGTTATAAGCTTTAAGTTGATATCATGAAATACCTCATTATTTAGTTTTCTCATCTCAAAATTATTGATAGCTTCATAGGAGTTTCTGTTGTGCAAATTAATACTGATAACAGCAATTATTGCTGATTAGGAACAATGCTTTACAAAAATATTGACTATATTGGTATATACATGTCATATATTTGTCTAGAATCTTCATTGTTTCGGGAACAGGTTTATTGTGATATGTTCGCTAGTTTTAAATAGTTTTAATTGAGCTTGTCCTTGAATATCTTAATTGTTTTTTATTTACATTTTCTATGTACATGTGTGTATGGATATATGCATAAATTTTTTTTTTTTTTTTTTTTTTAATTATTAATTGAATAAAATATTGCAAATGTATAGTTTGGATTTGTTTTTAATATTGTAAACAATATCGGTTTCATTTGATAGAACATAATCAATCAAGGTCTTGCTGCTATTGCAACATCGAGTACATTTGCTTACTAACTGTTCAATGCAGTAGTCTCAGATTATTTCTTTAATCTTTTTAGTATAGAATTTCTCACTTAGGTAGTCAATACTTACATCACCTATATACACCTAGTATTACCCACAAAATACTTATCGCACCATTCTTCAAATTTCTCCAAGAAAGCGGCATTGCTAGTATTAGGCGAGTGATACAGACCTCCGATCATCCATTTTTCACAATTGAGGTTGACCTCAACAAATTGACACCAATAGTTTTTTTCCAAAATCGTTTTCTTCTTCACTTTAAATTTCACATTTTCTCCAGTATGTCGGCTCTTTGAGTCACATCTAACACATGAATAGCGATGTATTTGCAAATCACAAACATCCACGTCCGATGTACTTCACTCAAAAAAAAAAAAGGTTGATCACAAAATAAGTTCGCGATAATTTCATCTTTGTGTGCCAAGAAGCTTTCACTGTTGAGATATATAATATCGCTTCTAAAAAGTATATTAGGACTAATTAAAAGTTTTTCTGTGGATTATCTTTCACTTCAATTATTGTAGGTACTTTATTTATGAATTTGATAGTTTTTTTTTCACCTCTATAAGACATTCCTTTAATTGATATTTCACTTTGAATAAAAAGTCTCTCTGTAGTTTGGTTTGATCAGAAAATATCATAATTCCCTCCACTGTTACTTTTTGTTTACTTTTCAGTACACTCAATGCATCCTGAGAATTCGTGAAACAAATCTTGGGTTTTTCAATAGGGTTATACTTTCCAAGTCTAAATACAGTTACGTTAGATGTATCCACGTCTATTTCCTTAAGAATCTCTCTGGTAGAATGTTTGTCTTCATTTGTTCTGTTTCCTAGGGTCTGTTGGTTAGGTTCTTTCACATTCAGTATTATAATATTTGACTCTCTATTTTGTCTTTCTCTCATCTCCATGATCATATGTTCATTTAAAGTAGCACTCTCCAAAGTGACAGCTTCCATTTGATCAGTTCGATTTGCTTTACTTTGCTTTGTTTCGAGAGTCAATTTTACTTCTTCTAGTTCAGTAGCCAGTTTGGTAGTACTGAAGATACTCTGTACTCGAATAATAACTGAGGAGTTTTTCCACGTAATATACAAACCTCACTAAAATGAAACAATTATCTTTGATATTCTCTGGTCTCACATCAATGGTATCGCAACAATTGGTATCTTCATCGCTTTCATCAAAATAATGCGGAGACGATGAGCTCTCCTGCAAGCTTATTTGCGACCCTTCAAATTCAGAGTCATCACTTTCTATTTTCTTTGTTTTTTTTTTTGTCTTGAATTATGTTCCGGCAAACTACGTTTCATTTCTTTAGCTCTGGCTCTTCTTTCCTGTTAAATTTTTTTGAATTCCTTCTTCCTATGTGTCTCTTTTAGTTAATTTTCTTCATGTGTATCAGTATATATACGAGTTTTTCCCGGTTTTCTTCCTTTATTTGTTTTTCTGTTTCTAATAACAGTTGGATAGGGTCTCATGACTTCTGGTGTCCAAACTAAAAAAACTGAACTATATCAAAACTTTTCGACCGTTATAAATAAACTATAGTTTGCGTAAAACAAATTTTTGAAATGCAATATATTTTGATTCGTAAAAACCGAAATTTCACGTTTTGGCGGTAATTTGCCTTCTTAAGGGGAGCATTCGTACGCATACGAATGTGGCACCCGTAATACTGTCCGAATATACCTTCGGAGATCTTGAGTGATAGAGATGAAGGCTAGTTTCTTGAAGCTGGTCTCAGCGGTTCTAGGAGGAACTTGGTTTCAGCGGTTACGATGAAGATGGTCGTGGGTGGTTCTATAGTTGGTTTTAGACCCCCTTATCGGCGTGAATTTAGTTGATCTTCACGGACCAGTGCTGATATTGATGTGCTGTAAGACCTCCCAGGCTACTAGTCCTTCCGTCTCCGTAGATGGGTTCCCTCCGTGGTATATATCATGCGAAGAAGATGATAGGAATCAAAATATGTACAAAAAGGGGAGAACGAAGGATATCCTTTGAACCTCAAGTTTTATGTTTCAAATTTTAATCGAGAGTCAAAAGATAGATGCAAATGATAGCATACAATAAAAATCTCAGTCTATATAAAAGACTGGAAAGTTACAGTGAAAGAACAAAGATAATAAATAGCAATCCAATCTGCTATTCTGGAGTTAAATTTACAAGTTAATTTTAATAATTAAAAAAAATATTAAAAATGAACAAAATTTAAAACCAAACAAAACAAACCTCACCCAAAACGTTATGTTCAAATTCAGTTAAGTTTTGAAACAAGTAAGTTTTGATAAGGTGATTCTATGTACCAGAAGGGTAAAAAAATTTAATGAGGAAAGATATTCCAAAAGAAATATAAAAATTTCCTTGAAATTTTACCAGAGAAAAAATATAGTATTTTAAAGCAAAATACTATAAAATTGCCAGAGAAAAATCTACTATTTTAAAGCAAAATATTTAAAGGTTGTCAGTACAAAAATATACTATTTTAAAGCAAGTGCCAAAGGAAAATATAGCGTTATAACCAAAATACTCTAGTAAGCTACAAAAAATGTAGGGTTTCTGAACCAAGATCCTAGTCAGAGTAAAAGTATACTCTTCAGCCAAGATAAGAAGAGAGAGACACACGTCTTTCAGTGAGCACGACTCTCTTAGATAAAGATAAAGTGAAATAATTCTTTTTATTGAAGAATTTCCAAAGATAAACCGAAGAGGGAGACCACACGTCTTTCAGTGGGCACAACTCTCTTAGAAAAAGATAATGTTAAATAATTCTTTTAATTGAAGAATTTTTAAAGATAACTGAAGAGGGAGACCTCACGTCTTTCAGTGGGCACAACTCTCTTAGATAAAGATAATTTTGAAATAGGGCGGCAATTCCCTTTTCAAATCGATAAACAGGTAATTCTCAAAAATTTTTGTGAATCTCCCTGCTCTTGGCGACAAGGTAGTAACTGAAGTGAATTGACTCTGCAACGATCAAAAATCAAATAAGCTACACTGGGAATTGAATGGAGTAATAGATATAAGAAATTTATTAAACGGAAATCAACTTTACGCTTGAGGCATATATTGAATCGAATCGAGTGTTCTGAGACTGTTAGGCCAGAGGTACAACTCTCTCCATAAGCAATTCTTTCTCAAGAGAAAAGAAAATTACTCTCATAAACATATAGTTATGAAATAAAGAAAATTGCTTACCAGAGAGCCGTCCTATTAGTCACTCCAAACTGTCCCAGAACAATCGAATATGCCATTTGCTTCAATGGGAATCCTTGGAACAATCCACTAGTTGTGTGAGGTAAGTAAGCTCTAGTCCATTCGAAAATACCAATTACTTGGTACCTAAAAAAATGCAAAAGCGTAGAACTGATTTCCAATGAAAAAAAAATCAGTTCCCAATATTCGGAACAGATGTTACGTTAGCCACAATATATACTATGAATGATTTGCCAAAATGGCCGAAATATCTATATTTAACCTTCAAAAATTACCATGCGGTATATCCAAGAATTCTAATATTACAAGCATAAGGAAAAAGAAGAAAATGCTAATCAGCTACAACATTAATTGAAAGATAAAGAGAATAATATTACTCAACTAAACTCCAGCAGTGAAACTTATTTAATCTATAGATTGTACGTATCAAAATCAATTCATTCAGTCCACCTGCCTATCTCGACGTTCAAATCAAGAAAGAGAACGATTCTTCTTTCGGTTCGATGAAATCACAGTTCACCTGTTTTTCATTCTCGGTTTCTTTCCTATTTAAAAAAACTTGGAAAAAACCAAACGCTCGATAAACCCGATCGACACGAAAATGAAATGTCACGATACCATTTTCTAGGGACAATAATGAACGCACATTCTTCACGACCTGAGCAGTGACTACTGACCCGTACTACCGTAAAGATAACCGGAAAAGTTATGAGAAATTGGTTATGTGTAAGGACGTAACGAAAAATTCGTTACAAACTTTTTATTTATTCGAATTGAGTATGAGAAATGTTACTTACTAAATCCAAAAATAGACAATATTAACATGAATTAATCATCACTATCTTGTCAAAAACATACGATCGTAAACTTCAACAAAATAATTACTCACCGAGCGCGAAAACACGTTGCGTCTTGTCAGTTCATTCAGAGTGGCGTGACTAGCGCAAGATCGTCAAGTAATATGGCGGCAACTAAGACTATGCACACAAGGAAACGCGTGTTTGGGCGCCGTTTAGTTGTTCTGTCATACTTACTGTACGAATGAGCCCCATGTACGGAGGGTGGCCACTTTCCACTGAAAATTTGAACATCCATCTAATGCTCGAAATCTACAGATACGAAAGACAGGTAGAGGCGAAAGCAGGAGACCTGATATAAACTGCGCTGATTTTAAATAAATTTATAATATATAGGGTAATCGCCAAGACTGCAAGACTACTGCCCCAGGGGGCGTGCGCTACATTTAGGAGACAGGAGAGCTTGTCCAATATTGAAACGACCGTTTGGTAGGTAGAGAGAGGGAAAACACGAGTGGACACGATTTGCTGTGGAAGCTTATGCTACGGCGAATCTTTACCAGTGTCATGGTATGCAGAGTTTGGAAGGTTACGTTTGTTTGATTAATAAATAGGTAGTGCAGTTATTTATTCAACTTTGACAAAAAATTGATAATCTCCGACCCCGAAAACCCCCACATACCAATTTTGAATCGAATCGGACCATAATCACAAAACTCGTCCGCCAAAAACTACGTCTTGTGTATCGCCTATACCAAATAATTTGGTACGCCTATGGAATTTATATTAAAACCCACAGTTCGGGTATCTTCGATAAGAATTGGTTGTTAGGTAGGGGAAGGCCAAAGTGGTCGTTTCAATATTGGACGAGCTTTTTTTTTTCTATACATAATCCCTCTATGGAAACATAGAGAGAAATATGAAAACCCCCCGCATACTCCGCCTACCCCATTTCAATTCCTAGGCCCCTGTGCTGTGCCCTTCCAACCCTGAGAGGAGGCCACATGTTTACGAATTTGAAATTAATTATGAGATGTGACCGTACTTTACACCCAATAAATTACTTTTCAAGTTTGAAGAGTCGTATCGATATCTGAAGCCAAGCAACATCGGCTAGTACTTCAATGGGTGACCACCGGACAAGGAAGGTGCGCGTTAAATAAGCCCCAACAACTGTAGCGTAGTAGCATAGCCGCAGCTGCAGGCGCCATATCAATGAGCACGAGATATGACGATAGATATGCCGACCCTCGGAGGGGACGTTTAAATGGCGGTCCCGAGTTCATAGATGTTGAGCTCGTTAAACAACCCTACCTCTGAAACAACAAAGGATTCGGCAAAATTTCCGGTTGGGGGGAGTGTGCTCGTCAGTGTTAAGCCCTGGTTGCAGAAATAGGCCGACGTTAAATAAAGGGACAAAAATATATTCCAACTTAGATCTCGCAATTTTGAATCAGATGTCGGAATTCCAAAATATCGGAATTCCGACTTAGATATCGGGATTCCTACTAAGATGTGAGAATTGACTTAGCTATCAAAATTCCGAATTGGATCTCGGTTTTCTGCGAATAACATATAAAATATGCGTTTTCGAGAAAAATGTAGGAGTACTTTCTTGTAGATATATTCTTATAAAATAATCATATGTCGTATCCCCGAAAAAAAAAAACGAAAAATGAAACACGCTACTGATGTGCTCCAAGTCAGACCGCGCCAAGCTATGCAGCCGCCTGTGTGCAAAATATAAATTTACGCCCTTTAGTAGATATATATTTGTATTAATCTTTGAAGCAGTCACAGATAACAGTGTCCATAACTTATCATTTAGTGTACAAGGCCATAGTATACTGTTAAGAATAATTTCAATTGCAGAATTTAATTGTATTATACATAATTTCACTCTGTATATAACGGAGAGCTTGTCAATAGTTTTTTGAAAAATAAGTAAATGATAGATTGTAATTTTGAATTTAAATAAAAACTTATTGAAAACTAGAATAATTCACTCATAAAGAAGTTAACAACAATTGGTCCTTTCGAACTACTGAACCGGCGTGATCTACAAGATGTCTTTGGATAGAAATTTTGAGAATAGAAGAAGCTCACGAGTAAATATCGGAATTCCGCCCAGAAGATACGTGTTGAGATTGAATCACCCTTTATATATATATAGGAGTTTCAATTATTATTATCAGACAGATATTAATTTTGTACTTTGTGACGTTGTCAAAATATAACGATTTTTAAAGTTGGATTTGTCCATTATTCAAGTAAAGGTCCCTCAATTACATTGAATTCTTACTATTTTCAACATTTGGCGACCGTGACAGGACAGAAAATGGAGAATTTCAATCGTCTAAAGAAAGAAAGGGACCAGCTCAGACGAAACTTCAACAAGACTTGCGAGGAGTTAAAAAGTATGTTGAAGGATAAACAAGTTAGAAAAGAAGATGTTACAGCTCGCCTGAATCAATTAGAAGACAAAGGTGATCGTCTTTTTGCCTTGGATGAGAAGGTTCATGATGCAATATTTTCCTTCAGTGGTGATATTCAAGATGTAGAATTTGAACAAGAATGTGAGACTGTCGAAGCCTACAGAGATCAACTCATCAAATATAAGTCCGAAGGTTATTATTTCCTGAATGAAGTGAAAGCAGTAGACGTTTCCAGTTCCAGGTCTACAGGAGGAGTCAATTCGAGGAGACACTTTCGACTACCCAAACTGGAGTTGAAGAAATTTGATGGTGACGTTAAGAATTGGATCGGTTTTTGGGGTCAGTTCATGAAAATTGACGAGGATGAGGATATCGACAGAAGATAAGTTTCAGTACTTAATACAGGCCACTGAAGTCGGAGCTAGCACGAGAACTTGTCGAAAGTTTTCCACCGTCTGGAGATAATTATGGAAAAGCCATCAAACAGTTGAAGAGCAGGTTTGCAAGGGACGAATTTCTCATAGAGGTTTATGTAAGAAGAACTATTGAACCTCGTACTGAAACAATCCATGAAAAATAAACCAGGTATGTCATTATCCAGTTTATTTGATAAACTAAAGACACAACTCAGAGCTCTAGAGTCTTTAGGCGTAACTTGTGATAAGTATGCAGCAATGCTCTACCCTCTAGTTGAATCTGCGCTAATAGAAGATGTCCTCAAAGTTTGGGAAAGATACAGAACTTCAATTGTTAAAAAACAAATCAATGAGCAAGAAGAAGGTGATAAAGTAGAAAATAAATCCACTAATCATTTGAATCTGTTATTAGATTTTTTGAAAGCGGAGGTGGTGCGTGAGTAACGAATCAACCTAGCACGCACGAGATTTTGGACAAGGGAAAGAAGCCAGAGGAACGTCAAACCAGGAAAGGAGGCCAGAACGAAAAGGAAAGTTATACAGTACAAGTAAGATGAAAGAGCAGAATGAGCTATATACAGCAGCCACAATTTTCACATCTCATGAGAAATTTGGTAAGAAAACTCTGAATTGTTTATTCTGCGATAAGTCACATTCGAGTCAAGACTGTATGAGAGCACAAAAACTCACATTTGAAGAGAAAAAAGATTTCATTTTGAAGAAAAATTGTTGTTTTGGATGTTTGAAACCCAATCATAACATAAAAAAGTGTAGAAATTTCATCAAATGCCTCATATGCAGTAAAAAACATTTTCCCATCATGTGCCCAGATTTGCAAGCGAACAAACAAGTTGAGAATGAGAATAACAGTAGCGGTCGTAGGTTGGTATCTGAGGACGTTGGGAATGTGCTCACGAGTAATAATATTAACAGTACCACTGAGACATTGTTGCAAACTATCCTCGTTCGTCTTGTCAATAATAATAAAACAAAAATTGTAAGAGCTTCATTGGACTCTGCTTCTCAGAGGTCATATTTATTAACGAAACATGTCACAGAAATGGGTTTTACAAAGATTGGTGAAGAAACTATTATACAGGGTGTTTTTGGGGGTTCTGAGTCGTCTCCACAGATACATGGTATTTATGATATTTATATACAAAGTTTGGATAGTTCTTTTCAGTTCAATGCTACCGTATTGAATCAAGATAGAATTTGTAATTATGTACCAAGGTTGCAGAACTCGAGATATATTAAGTTCTTGAACAAGAAAAATGTAAAAATTGTCGATGTTGATTCATTAACAAAACTAGAGGATATCTCTTTAACAAAAAGAGGTTTATTATCAATCGCTCAAAGGGTATTCGATCCTGTGGGGTTTACTTGTCCAGTTACTTTAATTCCGAAGATTTTGCTACGAGAGACTTGGAAACTCAAACTTGGGTGGGATAAGGAATTGCCTGAGAATATTATTAAAGAAATCAAGAGATGGTTGCAACAGATATCGTGGCTCAGTTTTTGTAGAATTTCAAGATCCCTCTGTGAATTCCCTCTTAAGGATGCAGTGAGTACATCCCTACATGTTTTCGGTGATGCCAGTAAACTTGCGTATGCTACTTGTATTTTTATTCGTGCACAACTAGGAGAAAAAGTGTCTGTTCAACTAATTGAGGCGAAGTCAAGAATATCACCCATAAAAATTGTTACTTTACCGAGATTAGAATTATTAGCGGCTGTACTTAGTATATGTCAATCTGTGAAAAAAGTGGATATTCTGAGCAATATTAAAACATATTTTTGGACTGACTCCATGGTTTGTTTTGGCATGGATTAAAACAAAGAGAACTGGAATACTTTCCTGGGAAATAGGGTTAAAGAAATCTGTACCATCAGTAATCCGGAAGATTGGCATCATGTTCCCGGAAATTTGAACGCTGCCGATCTACCATCCAGAGGGTGTAATGCTAAGAAATTGATGGAAAGTAATTGGTGGTAGGTCCGGAATGGTTACGGTATGAACCCGAATTTTGGCCCCACTCTAGAGATAGATTTTTCGGATGCTGAAATCTATGAAGAGAAAAGGAAAAATATTATTTCGATGGTGGCACCCGAAAAGTCAGAATAACTGAAAATTTCAATAAATGCTCCAGTTATAGTAAAGTTCTAAGAATGATTGGATGGATATTGAGGTTCAGTTATAATATGAAAAATAAAGGAAAAAATAATTAAAAGGTGAATTGAATTGTGAAGAAATAGAAGAAAGTAAAACCCGTCTTTTGAAAATTATACAACTTGAAAGTTTCGGAAAAATAGATTTGGGCCTGATACATAATTTACAAGTTTTTGAGGATAACAGAGGTATATTGAGAATCAAAACAGAAGTTGATGTTACGTGAAGATACAAATTATTTCAAATTCCTATTCTACTTCCTTCAAATCATGAAATAGCAAATAAACTTATATTTGAAAACATCGTTTGAAACAACATACTGGAATCACTAGCCTATTGAGTATCTTGCGAGAAAAATTTTTGGATTCTGAAGGAAGGAAAACAGTTAGACAAGTTTTATCAAAGTGCATCGTTTGTAAACGCCATAATCAGAAAGCTATCGAGGCACCTTTTGCTCCTTTACCTGAAAATAGGATAAAAGAGGCTGCTGTTTTTGAAGTTTCAGGAGTCGACTATGCTGGACCACTATATCTGAAAGAAGGAGGAAAAGCCTGGATCGTGTTGTTTACTTGTGCTGTATATAGGGCCGTACACTTTGAGCTTGTCACTTCCCTCTCCACAGACGCTTTTATTCTCGCGTTGAGGAGATTCATAGCCAGAAGAGGAAGAATTTCGACAATTTATTCAGACAATGGAACATGTTTCGTAGGTGCCAATAATCTTCTGAATGAAATAGATTGGGAAGAGATAGTAAAATATTCCTCTGTACAAAGAATTAGGTGGATCTTCAACGCTCCGACAGCACCCTGGTGGGGAGGATGGTGGGAGCGATTAATAAGAATAACAGAAGAGCTTCTGAGACGAAATTTAGGTAAAGCTTGCATCACCTACGAGGAACTCATGACAATTTTATGTGATTGTGAATCAGTAATCAATTCTAGACCAATGACATATTTTTTATGAAAATGACGAACTCATTCCATTGACCCCTGCACATTTTCTACAGAATATACCGAGTAATGAAGTACCCGATCTTGATATGGTAAATAGAAATTACCTATTGAGAAGACACCGTTTTCTACAAACCATAAAAGACAATATTCGGAAGAGGTTTAGAACAGAATATCTTGGGGATTTGGTACATTGTGGAAAAAGAAAAATTTCCGCAATTAAAGTTGGAGATATTGTTCTTGTGGGAGCAGATAATATGAAAAGATCTAATTGGCCTTTAGCGAGAACTTTACCAAGGAAGAGATAAAGTGGAGAGAGTAGCTCGAATCAAAATTGCTGGTACCGGAGAATTACCCTTACAACGTCTTTATCCACTGGAAGTATCAGCAGCTGATAGTCGAGATTCTTCGTTTTTTTCGAAAACTGACCCAAACCTTTCCAATAATAACAATACTAATCAAACTTCCCAGATGTCAGATCCTAATCAAGTCTCTACTCCAAAAGAGAGAAGAAAACCAGTGTGGCTCATCATCAAGAGAGGCGACGCCGACGGTAACCAGATCAGGACGCGTAGTCAAGATTCCAAAACGATTCGAGCCTTAACAATTATTGGAAATATGATTTTGTTTCTTTTTCTTCTTTTGCAAAATGAATATTGCAAAGGTGGGAGTATGTTGAGATTAAATCACCCTTTATATATATATATATATATAGGAGTTTCAATTATTATTATCAGACAGATATTAATTTTGTACTTTGTGACGTTGTCAAAATATAACGATTTTTAAAGTTGGATTTGGCCATTATTCAAGTAAAGGTCCCTCAATTACATTGAATTCTTACTATTTTCAACAATACGGTTTTGAAAGTGCGTCTAGAAGATAAACTCAAATGCAATCATTAGCTCCAGAAGAATCAATCGAAAATGGTTCTAAGAAGATGTGAAAACATGAGACTACAAGGAAGAGATTCATAACTGGCGCAAGATCAACAAAAGCTTTGTCAACTAAGAGTTCCATAAGTAAGAAATCCATGACGAGTAGGAGAGCTACGGCAAGTCAAGAAAACCAAGTATTTACGAAAAATGACGTCACAATCGGAGAAACTATGGAAGGAAACATGAAAAATAGAAGCCTAGAAAACGAATGTAAACAATAAGAGAAATTGAGTATAAGATCTACCAATTATGCGAGTATTAGGTCTGCAATGCTCAGAAGTAAACAAAGAGAGGTGGAAATGCAGAAGTTACAGCTACGAATGGCCCAGTTAGAATTAGAGGAAATAGAGGACGAAGAAAAATCGGAGACATCTTCAAGACATTCCAATTTCAAGATAGAATCAAGGGAAGTGAAAGACAAAGAAAAATACAAACATACCGAACAATGGATAAATCAAAGTAATAAATTTCTTTTTTGCCATGATACCTTTGACAATTCAAATAATTCTTTTATTGATTACTATAAAGATATAAGCATCTAGGTTCGATGATCATATTGCTTCTAAGAATAAGGTTACGACAGATGATTTATCTACCATACTCACAAATTGTATGGAAAAATTGAGTTTCAATATTGAAAAACTATTGCAAAAATCATTAAAAGGTCGTGCTAGAGAGGCTGTTAGGGATCTTTACTGTAGCTCCAGAGCCGGATTAAGAGGGGGGCAAACGGGGCTGCAGCCCCAGGGCCTCCACAAGAGAGGGGCCTCCACAATATAAATTTTCAGGTAAAATTTCCTAACAAATACTGAAGGATATGCAAAATTATATATAAAAAATCTGACAACGAAAGAGCAGTTCTCCCACTTTTTCCTCTCATTTTTCGTTTTAAACATTCAAAAACATGTTTCGTATTCTTGTCAAAATCCATGGTTAATATTAATCTTCGATCTGATGAATCATGTGTATATGCGAGAAACAATCACCAAGTAAAACATCATACTATTATACAAAATATTATATCGTATCGAAATTAGCTGTAAAAACAAGAACAATTGAATTTTAAAAAAAATATACTTTTTTTTTATTAAATGAAGGATTTTCTGTCGATATATTCTTCGAATGACACAAGCGATCTAGATACACAATGAAATTCAATAATCATAAGCAAAAGAAAATAATATTTTAATTTATGAATATGATTGCATCAAATTATTTATAAGAGCCCTGTGCGCATTCCATAATAGAACAAAAGTTCAAATTCTGTTGACTATTTTTCTGCCAATTCTACAAATACTTTGCCCGTCTATACCTGTTTTTCCTATTTATTGGCGTTGACAAGTGTCCGCTGAGTGGCGCGCTTGTAACAGAGAAATCCCCGAAATCTGAAAGTGTGAGTCTAAGAGAAAGATGACATTCCGCAACAAATGTAAATCCTTCTGAAAAGGACTATCTATCTATCTATCTAAGATGTTCAACTATCAAATTCTTGAAAACCAAAATTTCAAAGCTACATTCTCAAACATTGAAATTACAGTGATTATTTTTTGACATTGCTAGAAACCAATGGAAACGTTCAATTCAAATAATTCATATACGTTTTGGCCAATCAATAGTGGGAATATTCTACCTAGAAAATTGTCGCGGGAATAATTCGAGGTATTTTGTTTTTATTGTCTGAGAACCTATATTTTTAATTTGACGTCTGTCATCAATTCGCATGAAAAGTGTGAAATGAATCAAATCCGGTTTAGTACATTATATAATTTTGCAAGGAAATGTGTTTATGATCGTAACATCAAAAAATAATCTATAGAATACCACACGAGAGTTCGATATAGTAGAAAATAATTATCTAGATTTCTTTCTCAAACTGGTTGGCAATAGCCACTCGAGCCAGTTGGTCTCTCTTGTCTATTGCCTGGCAACAAGTTTTCGAAAATCTGTCGAATTATTTTCACTCTCTTGTGATATTACAACTGAGAATGTGATGATGTCAAATTGCACTGGAAAGCGCTCATTTTCCAAAATGAAAAAAATAGGCGAATTACGATGAGACAAAGCCGCCTATCAAAGTTATCGCTTCTTAGCATTGAGAATGATTTTCTCCGGATGCTGGATTTGACCGAAATCATCAATGATTTTTCGTCGAAAAAAGCTCACAAGAATCCCTTTGTTTATGCTGTACTTTAATTTATTTCTTGTATTTTATTATACCTACATATGCTCGTGTCGAAATAATTTGATTTGTTCCGCAATAAATAAAAAAAAAACTTGTTTGAAAAATAATTAGGGGCCTCCACTCCTTTGTTGCCCCAGGGCCTCAGAGAATGTAGATGAGATAATTCAAACACTCAAACTCAGTTTTGGAAAAACAGAATGGATATTGATGAATTTAATAGAAAAGGCAAAACGATGTTCTATTCCTCGAGAAGACTCAATGGATTCTTTTGTTCAATTCTCTATAGTTGTATCGAATATGGTCATTACCTTGACCAATACAGGGTGTGAAAAATATTTAGAGAATCCAGAACTTCTCGTAAGACTGGAAGAAAAGTTACCAATAAACTCTAAGAGATCTTGGGCTCTTGAGAAAATTAAGATCAAACATGCAAACCTCAAAATATTTTCAGATTGGTTGAAAAAATGAAGTCAAATTATTGATGTCAGTGAATGTCCCACCGCAAATCAATACAATTCATAAATATCCCATTCATAAAAAGAAAGAATTCTGAATGTAGTCAATACCGAGAGAGCAATCTGTAAATTATGTGGAAATGCAGCCACAGAATGAATTTTGTAACGTTTCTTAGAAATGACTGTAGAAAACAGACGTAATTATGTCCAAGAAAATGGTCTTTGTTTCAAATGTTTAGTTCCAGGGCATACTGTGAAAAAATGTTTCAGGAACATTGTTTGCAACATAGGAGAATGCAGAGGTAGACATAATCGATTAGTTCATATAGATGTCGAGAGAGCAGATAAAACTAACGAGCCCTCCGAGGGAGGTGACAGAACAGATAAAATAGTGAGCTTTCTGATACAGGCGACTTTCATTTTTCTGATTTTGTGGGGAATCAGTATTCTGCCTTATTGAAGATAGTTAAGGTGAAACTATATGGACAGGAAAATAATATTGAAACCTATGCACTATTAGATGAAGGATCAACGGTAACTTTGATAGACTCTAGTATAGCTGAGATCCTTAAATTAGACGGACCGACTTCTCCTATTTGTCTACAGTGGACCAATCAAATGACACAAGATGAAGAATATTCGAAGATGGAACATTTGGAAATAGCTGATGTGGAAAGCGGTAAGAAATTCAGGTTGAGAAATGCAAGAACAGTAAAAAATTTAACATTGCCGAAACAAAAACTCGATATTGATTTCATCTGTGAAAAATATGATTATATTGATCGGTATGTACTAGAGATGATAGGTAATGCTGAACCAAAAATGTTAATAGGACAAGATAATATTGCCAAAAAATAATCCATCCGAAATTTGATCAATTGGCGACAAGTAAAACAAGATTAGGGTGGGTCGTGCATGGTCCATATTCCAAAGAAAAAAGAAAAATGATTTTCAGTGTCAATCTTTGCCATTATAATGATATTTATCCGAGAAAATTGATTGAAGAAAATTTCAAAATTGAAAATATATCACTAATGCAAAACAAAGAATACTCGAAGGGAGATCGAAGGCTCTTGACATATTTGAGAAGACTGCATGGAAATCATTTCGAAATTGGTTTACCTTGGAAAGATGGTAGAGTAATCCTTCCAGACAAAGAATTGGCATTCAAAATTCTTTGTATGGAAAGAAAAATGGATAAGGATACTAATTTCGCTGATGAATACTGCGAAAAATTATGAATATGTTCAGAAAGGTTATGCCAGAAAAATATCCAAACAAGAAAAGGAATATGATAATGGAAAATTTAGTACTTACCGCATTTTGGTGTAAAAAATATAAAGAAACCTGGAAAACTGCGGTTGGTTTTTGATGCTGCAGCAAAAGTTAATGGCGTGAGCCTCAATGATTTTCTGTTGAAGGGCCCTGATTTTTACCCATCTCTCTGGGTGGAGATTCCGTGAACGAAAATATGCTTTCTGTGGAGATATTTCAGAAATGTTTCACCAAGTGTTCATCAGAGAAGAAGATCGAAAATGCCAAAGGTTCAGAGGAAAACATAGGCAAGGAAATCCTTACGTTTATGAAATGTGTGTCATGATTTTTGGGGCAATATGCTCTCCATCCATAGCACAATTCATAAAAAATCTGAATGCAAATGAATTCCATCGAGAACATCCAGATATCATGAGAATAATGATTAATCAGCATTACGTAGGCGATTACCTTGACTGTAATGACACAAAAGAGGAAGCAATGGAAACTGTGGAGACAGTCATAAAGGTACACGGAAAAGGAGGTTTCAAAATGGTAAACTGACTTTCGAATGATGAAGAAATTTTGAAAAATATCCCCCAAGAAATCATTGAACCTGGATTTAAATAAATTAGAGAGAGTACTCCGACTTTTTTGGGATACACAAGGAGATAATCTATCTTTCAATAATAAATTCGAAAGAATATGCCCCAATTTACTGAATGGAAAGAAAAAACCCAGCAAACGGGAAATTTTACAGTTAGTTATGACAGTTTTTGATCCAATTGGTTTTCTTTCTCCTCTAATATCAACAGGTAGGCTGATCATGCAACTCTGTTGGGCTGAGAAAATGGACTGGGATGAAATGGTCAGTGATGATATTCATAGAAAATGGAAGAAATGGATTGAAAATCTTGGAAAAATCAACAGCTTCAAAATTCCAAGACAATATTTTTCTTTTAGATCTGAGGAAGTACAACCACATATTTTTTGTGATGCTGGTAGTAAAGCGTTCTCTCCAGTCGCATATGTCAGATCAAAATTAAATGATCGCATTGAAGTTTCCATGGTTTCTTCGAAATGCAAACTTGGTCCGCTGAACAGAATTGTGAGCATACCCAGGTTGGAATTGCAAGGCGCAGTCATGGCAACTCGTTTGGGGAAGGTAATTGAAAAGGAAAGTACTCTCAATATTAATGATATCTACTGGTGGACTGATTCAGAAATAGTTCTGACATGGATTCGCTCGGAAACAAATCGACTGAAATCTTTTGAAGCCCACCGAATACAAGAAATAGTTAATTCCACAGAAATAAAAAAATGGAGATGGGTGCCATCTTCGATTAATCCTGCCGACTTAGGAACCAAGGAAAATTATGATTTCAATTCTTCAATGGATTCATTCTGGATGAAGGGTCCTCCCATCTTGAAACAACAAGATATTTATTGGCCCCAAGAAATGAAGTTTAAAATTGAGAACGAACAAGTTAATTTGATAATGCATTCTGAAGAATGGTCTCTGCCAGATGAACAGAGATTCTCAAAATGGTCCAGACTGCTGAGAGCTACAGGTTGGATTTTAAGATTTGTTAGAAACATGAAAGACAAGGATAGAAGAACAGGGGAATTACAGCCAGAAGAATTGGAGAAAGCTGAGAACATATGGTGGAGAAAAATACAAGCTCTTCTCTTCAAGGAGGAGATTGGGTTATTGGAAAAAGGACAGTATCCACGAAAAGGCTCGAAACTCTTCAATCTTTCACCATTAATTGATGAAAACGGAATATTGAGGATGGATAGCCGAATAAAATATGCAGTTGTTCCACATGATTGCAAATATCCAATTATTCTACCTTCTGCTAAAAATAATTCGGTTGTTAGTTGTTAATTCTATACTTCCATGAGAAGATACATCATACAGGTCAGGAAACTTTAATAAATGATTTGAGGATGAAATTTTGGATTATAACAATGCGAAAGACAGTTAGAAACGTTTTGAAAAATTGCCAATTTTGTAAAATAACGAGAAGAAAACCTATACAGCCAGAAATGGCTCCATTACCGGAATGTAGACTGAAAAGCTATTCAAGACCATTCAGTTACTGTGGAATTGATTACTTCGGCCCTTTACTTGTGAAAGTCAAGAGATCGGTGGTTAAAAGATACGGTGTAATTTTTACTTGCATGAATACCAGAGCTGTGCATATCGAACTCTCCAACTCACTCTCTACGGACTCTGCTCTTATGGCAATCGAAAGATTCTCTGCTAGAAGAGGATACCCGCTGGAAATTCATTCGGATAATGGCACCAATTTTGTAGGAGCAGAAAGGGAAATGAAAAAAATCTTGGAGGAATTGGATCAAAATAAAATCAATGCTAAACTCTCAGAAAACAGAATAAAATGGATTTTCAATTCACCAGTTGCCCCACACATGGGTGGAGTATGGGAGCGGTTGATTCAGTCTATCAAAAAAGTTCTTTATGTCATTCTCAAAGAACAACATCCATCGGAAGAACTACTGAACACATTACTCGTTGAAACAGAGAGTATTGTAAATTCCAGGCCAATCACATATATTTCTGATAACCCCAATGACGAAATTGAGGCCCTAACACCAATGCATTTTTTGATTGGGACTTGCAATAAAAACAATATTCAAGGGGTATTCAAAGCAAGTGATTTATATGGTCGGCGACAATGGAGAATTGCTCAATTTTTAGCGGATAGATTCTGGCGTAGGTGGACGAGTGGCTTTCTACCAAATTAGTGAAGCGAAGCAAATGGCAGAAAAATACGGAAACATAGAAGTTGGCCATATTGTAGCTATAGCGGATAGCAATTCCCGAAATAATTGGAAAATGGGGAGGGTCATTGAAAGTTATCCAGGTCGAGATGGTCAAGTGAGAACTGTGAAACTCCAAACTAAAAATGGGATTGTTAGTGCGTCCTGTACACAATTTAGTCAAACTGGAGGTTGGAGAATGTTAAGAATAATTGCCATTGCAGAATTTAATTTTATTGTACATAATTTCACTCTGTATATAACGGAGATTATCAATAGTCTTTTTGAAAAATAAGTAGATGATAGATTGTAATTTTGAATTTAAATAAAAACTTGTTGAAAACTAGAATAATTCACTCATAAAGAAGTTAACAACATATGCTGTTTTGAGAACATTCAACGAGACTGTCTCCCTTAGTTGTCTTGAAAGAAAAGAAATGCTGCTCAGTCTGGAAATTACGTCTTCTGAGTGTTTTCCCCCTTTAATTTTTTTGTCGATTATTAAACCTAGAAATTTTATAAAGTTACCTTCTCCAATCGATTTGTGATTGATTTCTATTAGAGGACTAAGATTATGAAAGAAATTTTTTTGTTGGAATAGCATGTGGAATGTTTTTTTAGTGTTAACAAAAATACCGTTATGTGTGCACCATTGCTAGAATTCATGTGCAGCTGTATTTGATAAATTTATGGAGTTTAGTAGTGCTTCATTAGTTACCAGTTGATTGGTGTCATCAGCATAAATGACTATATTGTTTGCAGTTTTAAATTTGTACTGGATATCGGCCATGAATATTATAAAAACAATGGACCGAGAATTGAACCCTGTGGCACTCCTATTTTTATCATGGCTGGATCAGACTGACTAAGGTTGTAAACTACAAGCTGTGTTGTTTCTCAGATAATTCGCTACCCAATTATTAGCGACACCACGCACGCCAAAATATAGGGCAATAGGAGTTTGTCGTTAAGGTAGTTGAAGATACTATTACAAAATGCTCCTAGAGCACTTTTAGTTGACTTTTTTTGTCTGAAGCCATGTTGATCTGGCAAGATATTTTTCTCTTCTAGAAAATTACTCAGTCTTGTACTAGAAGCATAATCAATAGGTTTTGCGAATTGAGATTGTAAACTGATATTTTTATAATTACATACATCATTTCTTGATCCTTATTTTTATATATTGGTATTGACTTGGATATTTTCAATATATCGGAATATTCCACTGTGCAGAAGGAGATATTTATAATATCAGAAAGAGGAATGCTTATAATATCAGAAAGAGGAAAGCTCATAATGTCACTGACGATTATAAAGTTGTAACTAAAAATTAATACATAGGTAGGTACACATAAATGAAATGTAAATACTTAACTACAAATACTTACATATCATATAATTTCAAACTGCACAACCAAAAAAAACAACAAAACAATTAATACAACAGTAGAAAAGGAACAAAATAATTCAATTAAAACTTTCTTTTCTTGCCGTTTTCATGCCAAAATCTTTAATTAATGAAAATAATAAAAATCATTCTGTTCAGGCAAGTGACATTTCAAACATTCCATTTCATCAAATAAAGTCATTTGCGTCAAATCTTATTCTTTACATGATTTGTCTTTCAAATGTGATGTTAAATTTCCGCAAAATAAATTTCAATAAGAGATATTTTTGATTGAATTTGATATATTCCAGGGAAAGGTTGTCCCAAATATCATCGGCGTGTATCACCGTAAAAAATGATTTGACCTGCAGTATCCAGTTATATTTAGGGTGAGAGTTAGTAATAAGATGTCTAAAAACCCTGGTGAATGAACTGATTCGATATTGTTTAGATTTTCGAGGGAACACCACCTGTTACTTCAAGAGCTTCTCTCTGTGCTAGTCTGTGGTAGATGGCACCGTCCAAAAATGTTTGTTTATATTCTCGCTTAATGTCAGAACTTAATTTCTGGCATCTGCAGCATCTTATATGAAATTATTTTCAGTGCTTTGTCGGTATTTATGCGTTTTCCATCTCTTCGATTTAAAATCTTGCTTAGCTTATTCCCGAGTTTGTTCTTTAAAAAATCACTCGTTTACCAGTTCATTAGTGCGTGAGAAATTGTTCATTTTCAGGTAGTGTAGTGTGTAAGGATACTTTTGTAGAATGGGCCACATTTGTATTTTGTGTGGACTGTATAAAGCCGCAAATTCGAATATTCACCTATATTCAGTACCAAAAGCAAGTACAAATCTAATAATGATATTTTCATAATTCATCATATTGTATGCATTAAATTTTATATTTTCTGCAATTTAATGACAATTTCATTTTCAATTATCCGTCTGTCAAAATGCAGTTAACCTCAAATTCAAATGTACGAAAAACAACACGACAGAGCTTTCTTTGTGCAATGTTCGGGGGCTTCAAACTCTAACTTTGCTATTGGTGAAGTTTGACAGATGTCTCTTTTAAACCAATAGCAAAGCTAGAATTAGAACCCGCGAACAGTTCGCCTCAAAAAGAGAGCTGAGGAAATAAATATACCCTGTCACTGAATTGAAACTAAAACGAAATTGCGCCATCTGACAAGCTAGTAATCTCTATTATCAAGTAGGCCAAGTGTCGCCATGTCGATCCCAAACTTCTACAGGTACAAGTGAAAGCACCATTAGTAAGCTGGAGTTGACGTTTGAGAATATTTTTTGGAAAACAAATTTTTATTAGCCAGCTCAGTGTCCATTCTATTCTGACTGCATAGTTCGGTGTATGGAACGGAAGTGAAAGCACCTTTTTTAAGAATTGTGTGTGTGTACCTGCCCGACGATGTCGACATAGCGTAGTCCCCAGACAGGAATGCAGTTGGACATAACACTAAGAACAAGAGAGTCAAACAGACGCAGCCTGGTTTGAATTGATTCAACCTTGGTCTTAGCAAGAAGTGGGAGTAATGCAGCAGTAGCTTGCTTAGATTTGGCATTGGATCCATCAGTCATATCACGAAAAAGTGAAGATTTAAATAAAACAATATATATGAGTCGGCTGATTCGACCTCAGACCATGGTTGAGTGAGCATGTGGCGCTCCCGGGTTGGAGGTCAAGTAAATGTTATTTGTAATTGTCCTCCGTTTATAACGTGCAGTGAAAGATACATTTTAATTTGTGAAGTTTAACAAACATCTTGTGTTGAAATCAGTCCCTTCCTTCTCTACGCCAGTAACCAGGCTGGATGGTGACGGATTTGTCAGAAGAAGGGGCGCTCGGGCACTCGTGGTATCACTTCGAGTGAGACTTCCACGGTGCCATACGAAGGGGGGTAAGGGAAGTATAACCTCACGAGGCCCCCGGATCTGTGTAGATGGTTATATAACCGAGCACAAAAAAATGGAGTAGAAGAAGATATATGAGTTGAAAAGCGGAAGTCTGTTTTATAGGGGCCTCTGGAGAAAACAACAATTTTAGTTTCCGCAGTATTAACTGAGACAATTTAAGAAAGTGCAATTCTCCAGAAGCTTGAGTTTTTTAGTTACGTCAATTTCGGATTGGCACAGAAAAACGATATCATCGGCATACAAAAGCATATGGCGTTTATTTGAGTTATCTATGTTACGAGCACCATTTTTCTTAAAATATTCTTCAATCTCCGCTAAAAAAAGGGCAAATAGTAGCGGGCTTAGAACTTCCATTTGTAAGACTCCTTCAGAAATAGTAAATGTACGAGAAAAATCGGCATTTGATTTGACACGCATGGTTGCATTTGAGTAAAATGCTTTAAGTAATCTGATCATGTGGGAGCTAACACCAAGATGAAAAAGCTTTGACCAGAGGAGTTGGTGATTTACGCTGTCTAAAGCTCTTTTGAAATCAACAAAAATGGCGAATATTTTACGTTTTTTTAATCGGAGGGAGAGGTGAATTACCCAGGACAGTGTATTAACATTGTCTAAAGCCAGATTGACATTTCGGTAATATGCTGAATGTTTCGGTCCAGCTCATTAGACGGGAATATATTATGTGCATGAATATTTTGGCGACGCAGTTATAACTAGAGCTATGCCTCGATAATTAGACGGATTGCTGGTGGGGCCTTTTTTGTGGATCATTTTCAAAATGAACTCAGACCAACTTTTGGACAGGGACCCAGTGAATTAATAATTTCCTTCTTCAGCCGAACTGAACATTTTATTAATAAATCTAAAGATGAGATGATGAGGTATGTTTGATCTAGTATGGAAGAGAACACGTTAACTTTTTTTTTCAGGTCTGTCATTGCTTTCGTAGTCGAATATTGTTTTGTCTTTTTTCTTCGGCGAACAGTTTGTGTAGGTATAAAATTAGATTCAATTTCTAACTCATCTGCTAGTTGTCCGACATCGACAAGGAATTAATTTCCCTCATCATTTCTCTAGTCTGTGAAAAAAGTTTTAATTTTGTTCTCACAATCTAAACAAACTCTGATGTGTACCTCGATTCTGCATTAGTTTATTGAAAAAATTAATTTTCAAATCACTAGAGAGCATAAAAATTTGTAGTCTTGAATTTTTGTTGCTAGTGATCGAGCTTGGTGTGAGACAATAAAATATTTTGAAGATGCGGATGCTTCCATTACTTCAAACTTGACCAAGCTGATATCTCAAAGGTTTTATAGCGTTTATTCTTCTAGACCAGCGTGTATCAGAAAGTGGTTTTTAAGTTAAATCTAAATGCACGTTTTTAAAACTAGCCATCTGTTTGTAGATGCGGAAAAAAATACCTAACTCTTGAACGATATCAAAGAATCCCAAAACCTCAAAAAAAATTAGCAGCATCATTAACAACTAAATTCATTGAGTGCGCTAAACAAGGGACAAAAAATACTCGTGGGTTTATATTTAAGATTTGTCTTTGTAAGCATGTATTCCACGCATATTTGAGCTATTATCATAGCATTGACCGCGCAAATTATATAGGTACTCAAATTCAATTTTACCAACAAATCGGTCACTGTTTTCTACTTTTAAATGGACGCAAAAGGGTAGACCTATGGTGTGGGCATTGGAAGGGGGCGGGAATAAATACCTCTTTTTGAAGAGCTGTAGGTTATAGTTCTCTGGGAAAATTGGTTTCGGGAGCTTCTTCTAATCCGTAGCAGCCCTGTAAAAGAATGATTGTTGATGCTGGAGAGTGGTCCTTGCTGTATAAATCTTGACAGAGACCGATCAGCGTGCCGAGTTCTTCGGTCGAATGTGGCCAGTGGTGGTATGAGATATTTTATTTCTCTGGAGCATCTGTCATGAAAATATTTGTAGAATAATGTCAGGTCTGCAACTCTTCTTTATGTTTCAGTGGGTGGAGGGTATCTGTGAGGGTTGGATTTGTTTATCAACCGAATAGCCCTTTTCTGTACGGCATCTAGAAGACAAAGCGAATGCTTTGGTGCCGAACCCCATATGTGCGAACAATACTCCAGCAGATAGAGGTCGGATTTGAGCCTTGTACGTCGTCAACAGTTGGTCGGGAGTAAAGAACTTTCTAGCTCTCCATAGAAAACCCAGCCTCCGGCTTGCTGATTTAGCGATGTCAGCAACATGGTCAAGCCAAGACATGTTATTGGACACCATAACTCCAAAATCGAGTTGGAAGGGCTTGATTCATGGGTGTTTCCGGACATTGTGATGGAATGCTTGGAGGATTTCTTGGAAAACGTGGTGCATTGTGTTTTTTGGGCGTTGAACTGAACAAAATTGTTGGTTCCCCATTCGACGATGGCTTCAAGATCTCTATTGATGGAGTCAACCTGCTCCTGCATGAATCTGTTTGTGTCGTTCCTCGAAAGTGGTCGATAGGATGTAAAAGTCGAGACAAGTGTGCTATCGTCTGCGAAGCTGTAGATGGGGTTCGTGGTGATCTTCAAGAGGTCATTGATGTGTAAAAGAAACAGGGCGGGGGACAGGATGGAACCCTGGCATTGGTTGTCATCGCATCAGAGGAAACACCGTCAACCGCCACATGAAGGGAGCGATCTTGCATTAAGCTCATGAGCCACTGGCGCAGTTTGGTTGGGAGATCATAGGCAGATAATTTGCTTAATAATGCCTGGTGCCATACGGGGTCGAGGGCCTTAGATATATCTAAGGCTATTGCACGGGATTCTCCAAATTTCTCGACAGTTCTTGTCCAGAGCTGAGTGACATATGCTAGTAAATCTCCAGTGGACCCAAGTTGATATAATCCATATTGTCTGTCGTAAATTATCTCAAATTTTTCCAGATTTTTCTATGTTGATCGCTTTCTTCATAACTTTGGATATGGCAAAGAGTAGTGCAATAGAGCGATAATTCGCAGGAATGGTCTACTTTCCCTTCTTCGGGATGGGTTGGACTCTAGCAGTTTTCCACATGGGCGGAAATACCCCTTTGTCTAATGATAGCTTAAAGAGTCTACAGAGAACTGGGGTGAGCTCTCGAGCACAGTTCTTCAGGACAATTATCGGAATTCCATGTGGTCCTGTTGCCTTATTAGAGTCAACATTTCGTAGGATTCGTTTGATAGTGCGGGAGCGGAAAGCGACCTCAGGCATTGATGATTCTAGGTATCGTTGAGGGTTGAGTTAGAACTGAACATATGAGCCAGCAGATCCTTGGAAGACACAGCTGTCGTGCCGTTGGACCTCTCGAGTGGTGGTAGAGAAGATGTAAAATTCTTATCTATGGCCTTGGCCAGAGACCAGAAAGTCTTTGATCCAGGAGGGGCCTTGACAAGCTTATTTCATATACTTGTACTTTGGCAAGATCAATCGTCCTATTGCAAGTGTTCCTCGCGTGGACGAAGGCTTTTCGGTTAGCGATTGTCGGGAGTTCGCACCAAAGTCCATCGCCAAAGAAAGCTGAATAGCTTCTCGAGTTGGACAAGAAAGACTTGAAACTGGTAACGGGACTGCTCACTGGACCTTGTCCTCTGAGGTATCACCTCAAAAAGATGGATAAATCAGACAGTGAGATTTATTGCTACACTAATTGTCTGAAGAAACTCTCCAAATGGCTGATATATGATAATCAACAGCAAGGTACATAAGAGCACCATTGAGACTTTGTTATGGGAGATTCAGAAACTCATGGGTTGTAAACCTAGCACCATTGCGGTTCTCACTGGATTGCATGTTTTCATTTTGATCTATCTAGAATATATCAAAAACTTCTTCAACATTCCTTGATTGTGAAGCATAACTGTCACCATTATGTTTGATAAATCACATTCCAAGTCATTGTTGTAGATTTACCAAGTCTCTCATCATTATAAAACTGTTCTTCAAAGATTCCAATTTATTGACATTGTTGGAAGTGATAACAATATCATCGATACATATTGCCAAAATGGTCTTGTTCCTCCCTTGAAAGATGCTGTTACAGAAATCACGAAAATACCCTGGGTCCACCCCTGTGCTATTATAATCGTCGGCCAGCCGTTAGCAATTCCGATGATGCTCCAGCTCCAGATGTTCTATAACCGACATTCGAGAAACGACCTTTGGGAGTGACGTCATCTTCCAGATCTTTCTATAACGGCCATTCGAAGATGCGAGGAGAAAACCTGGGGTTAACGATGATGTTATGGAACATTCCCGATCGCCGCTATTCCAGAACTTTCCGCCGTCATATATATAGCGGGCCATATGAGACAGGCAGTTAGTTAGAAGTCGTCCACAGTCAAAAGTTAGACATGTAAATATTGTTGAGCATTGTAATTGTGAACAAGTATTGTATAGTTGAAGTATTATTGTGTTGTATACCATCAAAATGGAATAAACGGACGAATTTGTTGGAATATTCTTTGAATGCACAGATCTGCTATCAATAGTTCTGTCAAGTTTATGGAACCATTGGCTCCTCAAGCATTTTCTATGCAAGCCGGAAGATGGGGAAAGTCGGTGTGGTACTTCCATCAACCATAATATTACAGAGAAATGTATTCAATTTATCTACCACCGTTGTTTTCCACTGTTAAGAGCTGTATCTCGGAAAGTATTTGGGAGTGCCGTGTTCTGACTTCAGATTCGTGTTATGGAGGCACGCGGATGAGAAATTTAGGGTCCGAATCGACTCTAAATGTGGGAGTTTCCATGGTCAAGAATATCAAAATTTCAATTTGAGTTGAAGGATTCAAAATGGTGGTACAAATATATCAACTGAATCTTATAATTTATGACGTGATTACACAAAAAATTAATATGTGGAGGTAACCAAATGTTTGATAACTAATTTTTGGTGAAAAAAAATCGACCCTCAAATGAAATTGTCGTATAATAACTTTTTCATAAGTTTTAGAGATGTGACTCAAAAGTTATGTAAAAAAATACAATGTGTTTGATATAGGGTAGATTTATTATTTACCATTATTCAACGATTTTTACATCAAGGTAAAATATCAATGGAAATACATATGCAAATAATCCTTTCCATTCTGTAAGTTGCAACTTTAGAATAACCTTCACAACAGAGGAGGTGTGATTTCATACTTGTAATCTACAGTAATCAACCGTACTTCAGAAAAAAAAACAAGATCCAGTTTTGAAGGAACAAGTTTTATGTACGAAAATAGCACAAGTTGACCCACAGTGACTAACAGGGCATCTATATATCATTCAAGCAACAAACTTCCCCTAAATGTATTTAACTGATTCATAGAAAATTAGCAACATTCACAAACTATTTTGTTCTTCAAAAATGGACTTCCTTTGTACCGGAGGAAGATGCTTATTCCTAAATAAATAATTCTCATTTCCTAGTACACTATACTTTATCTCCCCATCTTTGCCAAGTAAATGCCTTAAAGCCTTATTTCTCTCTAATATTTTACTGTAGTACTCTTTGCCACCTTCTGCAAATATTTTATTTTTCTCCTTCAACTCCTTGTCAATCTTCCCCTCTAAAAATAGTTGTGTCATATCTTTCGACATTGCATATGTACCAAGGACAAACAAACCGACTAGAGTATAAATCACAAGCCTTACTCCAAGAGGTTTTGCATAAAAATCAAACTTTCTGTTAATGTGGCTACTAAGGCCATAGGCTGTGACACATGTAGCTACTCCATAGGATGTATCGAAAAATAGTTTCGGTGTTTGTCTGAACTTTATTTCTCTGGCCATTGCAAATAGTTGAGCATTTTCAGATAGTACAAGGGAATTCAAAAGGCTTTGGGCTTCTTCCGATTCCCATGTGATTGAATCTTGATTGATCTGAAAAAAAAAACCCAATGATACACCAGTGGTGGCAATAAATGTACATCAGGAGTCAGGAGGGAAATATGAATTTGATTGATCAGTCCCAAACATCAAGGAACAGGAATGAACTGACGCACAATTAAACAAAATGAACCAAATCATTAATCTTGAAAATGAGAATGATGGCTTTAGAACCGTCTCATATAAAAATAAACTCAAAAATAAGAAACAAATTGAAAAATATTTTGGTGAGAATGAAGAAGCGGATTATTTCGGTGTGGAAATAATGGTGCCCCTACCTCTATAGGGTCCAGAGGCACATTACAAATGAAAAAATAAAAAATTATATACAAGAGCAACAAAATTCAAAGATATTGATATAGTCGTTAAAGAACTACCAACAAATGAAATGCAAAGTAAATGTTTCATGATTGGTGTAAACTACCACCTGAAAAATTAAATATACCATACATCCACCTGGCCAAGTGTAGCTTACAAAAGATTTGACTTCCAGTAGTACTATAACTATCAACATAGAAGCAAGGATGAAACATATT